>ML996689.1:390690-516748 GCA_010356995.1 Trichodelitschia bisporula | reverse complement strand
CCCGCAACCGGAACCCCCCAGGAACCCCAAGAGAGCCGGAAAAGCTCAATAAGAAGAGCGGATTCAACGATTCAACACCACACTTGCTACCAGGAACCGGATCTCCCCCAAAGAGGAGCCGCCGCCCCCCCCCCCCTGGCGGCCTCCGGACAACACCTGGTATTCTTCAATTTCCTTCCTCTCCTTCTCTCTTTCGGTCACATGATCTAGAATTACGGGATCTGCGTTGCTGTAGGCGTTCGGCGTTTTTGGGGTTTAATTGGGATATGGAGTGTTTCTCAGTTTCTCGGCGTGCAGCCAAGTTCTCGCTTGGGACACACAAGAATGGTGCAAAGAAAAGACGATAAACATATGTTAAAGGCGTGGGGCTCAAATGCTCCTCTCCAAAGGACGACTTCCAGGGCTTTTCCTCAACCCTTCCAGGGAGGGTTTTTGCCGTGTAGAACCAAAGAAATTGGTCAAACCCACTCCTAAAGTGGTGAGACCCGACCATACGGCTAGCTAAAACAAGCCTGGGCGTAATCAAGTTATTATTATTACAAAAGCCTTGCCAAAGGATCGCTTCGAACAGTTCAGGGAGGCATTGGGTCTTGAATGGGCTCGCACCAGGTGAGGGGGAGAAGGGAACCATGAGGATCGATCTATCTGCCGCCCCTCCTTGTGTAAGTCCAGGCACTCTTTCCCTCACAGAGGGTTTTAACGAGGCCTGGCCGTCTGTCCATATGGGAGCTTCGTGTCTTTGTGAGCGTACCCCTCGCCTTTTCACTGGGTTTCGTCTGAGGGGGGAGTGTTGGAAAGCGGTGGCTGTGTTCAGCCTTACCCAGGTTCAGCCACAGGGCTCGGGTATAAGTAGACTCGGGATCCCCACCTCTTTGACAATTAAGCAACTTGTTCATGGACAGACCTTCGGTCCAACTTGTGATGCAGTGACGTTTCTGTTGATCACGCATCACCCTTTCAACAGTTTCCATTGACCACACATCCCCTTTTAACAGATCGTGCCAGCACCCGATGACTTCCAGGCCCCTCAGAGCCTCAAGACCTGGTACGCCAAAGCGATCGGTTGCCTCATGTACGCCATGCTTGGTACTAGACCCGACATCGCATACGCTGTCTCCATCTGCAGTCGCTTCCTCGCGAACCCCGGACCCCAGCACGAAACGGCGGTCAAGAGGATCGTTCGCTACCTTCGGGGCACCATGGAGGTGGAACTTGTGTACCGCGGATCGCTGGAGGCTCTGGCTGGTTACACCGACTCTGACTGGGCTGGGGATTCATCCACGAGGCGATCAACGGCCAGATACATCTTCAACCTCGGCAGTGGAGCAGTGAGCTGGTCATCGAAGCGCCAGAGTGTTGTTGCGTTGTCATCATGCGAAGCGGAATACATGGGGCAGACGCAAGCAACAAAGGAAGCTGTCTGGTTGCGCAACCTACTCAAGGAGCTTCTCAAACACGATGAGCCAGCAGCCACTGTCATCTTCGGAGACAACCAAGGCGCCATCTCGCTGGCAAAGAACCCCCAATTTCACGCCAGATCGAAGCACATCGCCATCCAGCACCACTTTGTACGCGAGAAGCAGGCGGAGGGGGTCATCGACATGCGGTACATCTCGACGAAGGAGCAGATCGCTGACGGACTCACCAATACCTTGCCAAAGGATCGCTTTCTGGTTTTCAGGAAAGCCTTGGGGCTGGAGTGTCGCTTTGGGCGGGAAAGCAATGGGTAAACGCTTCTGGCATTCTTTTCCCTCGTTTTTCCCACCTGGTTTTTGAGGTTTTAATGAGGCCAGACACTGCCAACCCCTTCTTGTTTTTGTCTCTCTTGGAGTTTATTCCATCCCGGGACATGGGAGGCAGTGGGAGCTCACTGTTGGTGCACTTCCATCCACCTCGGTTTGAGTGGGAGTGCTGAATTTGTGGCGGCAACCTGGGGTGGCTGGAGTGGAGCCGGGAGAGAGGGGTCGTTTCCTGGCGAGGTATATAGTCAGCTCACTTCCCACTGCTAGTCGATCAAGCAACTCAGTCAAGTTCACACTTCATTTTAACAGAATGCGAGAAACAGCAGGGGTATTGTGGGATCAAAGATGAGCTCCACTGTCTCGGTAAGAATGTGGGCGGTTCTTGTAGAAGATTATTAGCATGCAAATGCCAAACTGAAGTTACTTACGATCTGGGATTTCGCTCGTATCCTTTGTGAAAGACAAGATTTGATTTCCAGAACCAGCTTCTGTCTCATCCGTTCGGAATCGCGGACTAAGAAGACCCTGACATGCTCATAACGAAGAACTTTGGGTAGTTCCCCATGACCTTGTTTGGCGTACACCGGCTCTAGCAATGCCGCTGGCCTTGTTGTCGTAGCCATCGAAATCAGTATAACCAAGGTGACTTGGACTCGTAACGTCTCGTTGGTATACTGCAGTCTGTCCCATTTCCAAAGGTGGTTGAGAAGGATGGCCATATCGGCAAAGCTTAGGACAGGCTTCGGCTGCCGTTCTCTACTGAGTCCATGCTCAGAGGCTAGATCCAAAGAGATGAACTATACAAAATTAGTTTCGAGTTTATCAAGATGAGTCTCTTACTGAATTGACACGCCTCCTGTCCTCAAGGCTCCACACTCGGTGATGCGGTATTTGTCTTCGAGCGGCGTGCCACCGGTCATAGTAGACGTTAATAGTTATCTCTTTTCGGATTCCCTTTCGCGTGTCCAAAGTCCATTTCAGGAACAACATAACCAGCTCAGGGTCAGCCTCCGCCATACACTTTTCAGGGTCACTGAAAAGTGCATCTCCATTAGGAATATCGGAGGTTCGTGCAGCTTCACAGAACTCTTTCCATTGATGGTGGGTTCGGCTCAGGTTGACTTCTGAACCTGCAGTGGTCTTCGGGGATATTTAAGTCAGAGCATTAACTAGTTTACCTCCTAGCCCTCCTAAGGACCATCTAACAACGCCCCTACCGAAGGCATCTAAGGACGCCTTATTCGTCGTCCTGGAAATTTGAGAAGTTGAAAAGAAGAATCGACAATTCCCTTACGTAGTCGCGCGCTTAATAATGGCAACTTTAATTGGACGATATTCGCCAAGCCTAATGACAAAGGATATATGACGGCAGTGCAAATTCAGAGTTTTACCAAATTGGGACGCGACCATAGATACATTCTCCGACCTATGGCCGTATGTGGTGGACTGTCTTGCCGGTTAACTAATAACTAGCGAAAAAACAAAATCATTGTCAAAAGAAGTGTTAGCTCTCCGAGCGAGAGCGTTCTTGGGTTGGAATAGGGGACATGCGTTAAGCTGCGGAGCATCTCCCTCGATCAGCCGGCTGAGCAGAAAGCTTCACGGGCCACCTGAAAAATTATCATGGCCACCTCGCCTGGCTGATTTTGCGGACGGGACAGCTATGACTTTTTCGGTTGGTCCTTCGGCCAGAGTGTCGGCTTACATTAAGCTTCGGAGCTCCTCCCGCTGAACGAGCCGATCAGCAAGCTTCCGGGGTGTAAAAAAGACAGAAAACATATAGCAGTTGGGATTCGCTGCTGGTCACCTACGCAACTACTAGTCAACCGGTTCAAAGCTTAACTTCAGTGAGCAGACTGGGGCTGATGTTCTCTTTGACTTGTGTCCGTATCCTAAGCTCAATTAGAAAAGTGCCCAATCTGGACTAACCTATGCATTGTCATCCTTGCTAGCCAATACTTTCGTCCGTCTTGCCGCTAAATCCAGCACCAGATTTCCTTCAATTGGAAATTACTGACGCGCTAAGTGATTTTAGATGGGCAGTAACTTGTGCTCGTCCTGCCCTCCGCATTGAACCACAGCGCCTCCCTTAAATCGCCCCGTCTTCGGCCTGTCGCCGGGCTCCCCTCTCCAGAACCGGCCCGGTTGGACCTGCAAGCGAAGTATCATGAGTATCGGAAGGGTCATATCTCAATTAAGCGGGGGCGCCTGTTAGGACCCATATTCCGTCTTCGCAGTGTCAGCTCGGCCCCAACGTGACTCAGGCAACACTACCCCGCACTCCGATTCTCCGAGTGGGGTGGCTAGGGGGCTAAGTGTGGAGTTGTACCGTGGTGAGGGAAGGGAAGACGAGCTGAGGCAGTGGCGCAGGTGGCGAGTGGGTTGGTGACACGGGTGAAGTTGATGGCGCGGGTGGAGTTGGTGGCGCTCAAGAATCGGGCTCTCTGTGTAGGGTCTCAGATGACAAACATAGGATTATCCGCCTAGCATCCTAATACAGCTTCAGGTCTTTATCAATGGAGGCTATTGAGAGGACATGGTGTACGCAACTGTCTCCCTTTTCTGGCTTTGACCAGGTTGTGCTAGGGCCTGGTCCCGTCTTCATCAACGCTCTGCTCGACGCAAGAACTGGGAGTGGAAAACATTGAACACAGCCACTACATTCCATCATACCTTCTCTGTGGACTGAAGGAATGGTTAATTCCAGATGTTTCCAGATACCCATTGCATTGAAGCCATTACTTCACTGATCTGGCGACATTTTTGTACGCCACTGTTACCATCTGCTAATGGAGTGCTTGATTTCAAAGCCGTACCATTCCCATTTGTAATCCTTTGCCACTTTCACTCTCAAAGAGGTATAAAGGGCTAAGACCGCAACGGAGGTGGGTGGGGAGGCGGTTAAGAGAAATTGCACAGTACTCGACCAGACGAATACCCCAAGCCAACCTTGCTTCCGTGAACAGCGACATGTAGCGGATTGCGATACTCGACTGGAAGCCAAAGACATTTTTCCGCACCTATGGTCATCCATTCCCCGACAATTCTGAAACGTGGAGGATCCGATCCGGAACCTGGCAACTGCTTGCGTCTGCAGCGCCTTTCCCGAGCCGGCGTCCCACAGCCTGACCGTCCCGTCATCCGATGCCGACACCAGCTGCTTGCCGTCCGGCGAAAAGGCCACGGCCCTGACCGAATCCGAATGGCCCTCGAGCGTATCCAGCAAGGCATCCCAGTTGTCCCTAACCTGCGGTAGTCGGGGCATCCACAGATGTTTTTGGCTTTGAAACTGCCTTTTTACAAGACTTGCTGCCGGGGAAAATACCAGCGCACTGCAATATGTCTGCAAGGGAGCTAGTTCGATGGCTGACCGGTTGTAGAGGACAAATCGTTTCATGTCATGAACAAACCCCGACAGTCGGGGACACCTCTGCGCCTGAGCCAAGTATCAGCCAAGTATCCCCATTCTGCTTTACGTCCAGCTTACCGAAATCATGGACTCCAAAGACACGATGGCATGGAACCCTTCGGAAACCTTCTGCATCCATCCAAGCGCCCCAAGCCAATGAAGGAGATGCTTCTTCAGGAACTGATGAACTTTACCGTCATCGTTGAGCTGAGATCCACTCTTATGAAGATGCTGTATCCAGTAGAGGCATGCATACTGCTTCTCAGGATGGAGGGAGCCTTCAACCTCATGACTGTCGACCTCGGTCTTGAGTACTCCAGGCCGACCTATTCCAAGCATGTCCTGCGTAAGGAAGTCAGACATGACCAGTATGCATTTCGTGGCAAGGGCTCGATGCGCCTCCTCTTCATCAACCCAGATACCTGTTTTCCCGCTTCTCCCTGGATTGAGAAGGAAGTCACGAAACGAAGGGTGATGTAAACGGAGTGCGTCACCTGATTCCTTTGGAATGTCCAAAATGGCGTGAAGATCATCCAGTGCCCGACCCATATTCTGGCCGAGTAGCTTGCTCAAGGACCGGATGGAAAGCGGATCAAACAGGATCACGATGCTTCCAAGCAGTTCCTTCAATGTGGATCGCAGCTTTTCTGCATCATCGTCTTCATAGTCGGTAAAGGATTGGCGAAGAACAGTCGCGTAGATCTCGTCGAGATGCTTCTCTGGCGCTTTCACAGTACTATGGCTTCGGTCGAGGATCAAGCTTAGTTTCTCGGGAGCGAATGCTTTTCCTTGTCGAACAAAGCGGCATGCGGTTTCAGCCCAGATGAACAGGCCACTGGCATTCCGGACAAGAGAGTCGATGACTTGCTCACCTGGCCAATCTTTCCCAAAAGAGCGTCCCCGGGCTAGACCTTCGAACTCGTGCCGTAGGAAGAAGCGGATATCGTTGTCAACAGTCGACTTCTCAATGCTGTGGAGCAAAAAGTCCAAGTGCTCGCTTGTTGGCATTCCGGACAAAGGAGACCGGATTGGCACTTCAGGTCTACTCGTTAAAAACAGCCGGAGCCGGGTTTTCTTCAGCCACCGAAAGAGATCCAGAATTTCCCATATGTCGTCCTCGCCCTCGCATTCGTC
Organism: Trichodelitschia bisporula; assembly: GCA_010356995.1. NCBI lineage: Eukaryota > Fungi > Ascomycota > Dothideomycetes > Phaeotrichales > Phaeotrichaceae > Trichodelitschia > Trichodelitschia bisporula. Next base: position 510,463 of record ML996689.1, on the reverse strand, counting down.
AAGGGCATCGATTACCAGGATGTACGGAGCAGAGGTGTCGCCTTCGAGCTTCGACATGGGACCGAGGATGAGATGATGCCACTGACTGCGGATAGGTTCTTCAGTAATGGTATCTCGCTCCTTCAGTGCTTCGTAGAGAGACCGCTTTGCCCCCGGCACGTTGTCTGCAAGTTGCGCTGCGATGCTTGTCACGAACTTGCCGGCATGCCGGACATCTGCGCCACTTCGCGAGAAGAAGAAGCTGGCTCCAAGCCTTCCCTTCTGAAAACATTCGGCGGCCACAGTTTGAGCCACAGTGGACTTGCCGGTACCAGCTAAACCACTTAACCAAAAAATATTTGGCGAGTTCTCCCCGTAAGCCCAGGCGTAGATCTCTCTGAGAAGTTCGACCCGGGTACCAATCAGGCAAGGCGCTTTTTTCCGCTCGTGTGGCTTCGATGGTGTGTCTGCGGCCCTGGGCAAGTTTAGGAGCATTGCCGGCGCGGGTGGATCTTCTGGTGTCTCGACTTTGGCCGGCGGAACCAACAACACAAGCTCTTTAGCGTACGCTGCCGCCGTCCCCGCCGCGTACGGCTGCCAGCTCTTGCTCTTATGCGAGTCCAAGTAGTCGCATATTCCCCGCACAACAAGGCACGGAAAACTGTTCATGAGCCCCGCTGCCTCCATCTCAAAGCAGAGTACGCCTCCAAGCTCCGTGCTGAGTTTGTCTCTTATCGTCGCATCCCGCATGACTTGGTTCCCGGAGGCTATGGTTCCGTAATGGACAACAACATCCTCGCCGCGCGGCTGGCGTCGTACCACGTACTCTTTCCGGCACTTCTGGCAGTCGTCAGGTCCTCCCTCATGATTGTAGGTATCGTGGTATAAATCATCTGGCCCGGCTTTGTCCCGTGCAAATCTTGGGTACTGGGCGAGCTTCAAAAGAGAGTGTAAGAACCCGACTCTCTCTCGGAGGTTATTGGCCTTTAGGCTTGCCATCGCCTTCAGGAAGACCTGCGGGGGAGAATTGAGGGATCCAGTCCGTTCAAACTTGTCTGATGTCGTCTTGCCGAAGTCGTACTGCACTACTCCGCCGTGATCCTTGAACGGTTGACTGACGACGACATCCCCAAGCCGTACATCAGCTGTACTTGGCACACCACCTCCGATGCCCACCATCAGGCCGAGCCGGACAGAGTTGAATGTCAACTGCATCTGGGCAGCAACCGAGGCTGCCGCATTGGTTCCCATTTGGCCTACGGGTAGGCACGCAATTACGACATTGTGTCCACCGAGGCGGCCAAGCACATAGACGTTGGAATCAGCCGCATTCTGAGGGAGACTCTGATGTTCCTCATCTAGCATCTCTTGAGCTGCCGCAAGTTCCATCGGGAGAGCGCATATCCATCTTATTGTGTAGTCTTCATGACGAAGTCGGCGGGTTGGTCCACTGTTGGTGGCTCTCTGAGGGGCAAGTGGTAAAGATGATGTCTAGCCGACACTGCTAATGGGGGCAGGCGTGGTGGTCTCGCCAGCAACAGGTGAGGAAGGTGGTGAAAGGCCGGAAGAGGCACAGAAGTGGCCCCGTGTCTGGACCCGCTTTGCAGGTGGCATTTTGGAAATAATGATTCTAGTCAAGAAATTGCGGACTTGTGAAAATGCAGGAGTGCAACTCGAGGTTGAAGGCGAGGCTTTGGGGCTTCCAGCTGAGATCACCTGCGGGGCAGAATGCCAAGAATGAGGCTGTGAGCTGTCGGGCGCGGAGGGGAGGACGAGATTGGAGGAGACACAGCCACATGCCACGGGGCATCAAGTTCTCCTTCCAACTGATCAGTTCATAGACGAAGACTTCGCTGGAGGAGATACCCGGTTGTTCATCCATGTGCACCGCCTACGCTGCTTGCGTCGTCTATGCCCGCGTCGTAGATGCTGTACGGGATATCGAGACTGACCAGGGCTCAAGCATAAACGGGCTCGGGAGGATGCCGGAGTGGCGGTCATGGTTTTGGGCGGGAGTTTGGCAGCGCAGTGAGGGACAGAGGGGGCATACAGACTGTTCTGATGGAGGAGATACGTAGTTGATTCTGTGGAAGAGGTGGCCGGATAATGTGTGAGATGGGTGTTAGCAAGCGTCCTGGTGCTGGATTGAAGGCTCGATTGGAGTTGAGCAGACGACATCGTCTCAGTCATGTTGTATCGTGTCGTCAGCGCGGGACTCGAGAAACATACAGTACCGTGGAACAATTGAGCCCGCGGGAGCGTGCGGCCATTCCAACTGTGAAGGAAAGGCATCATCCCCATCGAGGAGAAACGATTGTCCATCCACAACTCCACAGCTTGTCGTCAACAGACTAATAATGGCAAAAGGTTGAAGTGATAGACAGCGCCTAGCTTCCCCTCGAACTAGCCTAGCGGCTCCTCCCGTCCATCAAGCGGCCCCGCGTGGTCGTATCCATCGCATTACCGGCCTCGCAAGTACCCCATTCTACTACCTCTTCCTTTGCGAATAAACCGCGCCCAGCTCTCCCCTCGTCAGATGGGCTATCGGAAATCACCTGGGCGGGCGGACAAAAAAACGGCATGCGGGAGGACGCATTGAGGCGGCGGCGATGGAGAGACCCAAGAGGGGCACGAGGCGGGAGCTAGAAAAAGTGGCGGAGGGCTGATTCTCGATGCGAGGTAAGCCGCTTTTTAGATTTTCTAATTCATATAATTCGTCCGCTGGAATTTGTTAGCCATCAACAGGGATACTGAACACTCTAAGCGCCCGATTTCTTGGAAGCCTGCATTGGGGAAATCTGACGCCAGAAACGCCGTTACAAACCGCCGGATTTGGCGGCTATTTTCCCGCGGACACAGGTATATGTCTGCGACCTATGGCCGTATGTGCTAGACTTTGCAAAATAGTTGATGATGCACAACAAAGGGAAGGCCTGCTCGTCCAATCAAGGCCTCCACCCTCGTGCTCAGACGCTGTGCGAGTGCGCTCATCACACGAATGCGGGTGCCGTGGAGTGTACCGCAACATCGGCCACGGGGGCGGGGGGAGCTGCAGAGATGAGGGGCGGTGTTGAGCATGAAGCCGTGGTGATGAAGGCGGGAGCAGTGCGGGGCGCTAAGGGGGAGAGGGAAGGGTGGTGGTTGAGGGAAGGGATGGAGGAGATGGGCTGGTGGGTACCGGTATGGTTGGCGAACGGGGTTTCGCCGGAGGTGCGGGATTTGGCTTGGACGCTCCGGCGAGAGGCGGTTTCGGTGCGGGATTTGGGGCGTTGAGTTCTCCAGTGGGGCATGTTTGGTGTTGACAAGTTGGGAGCGGGATCAGATCATGCTCAGGGTGTATGATTCCACTGGCAGCTCCCACGGTTTGCTCGAACAGGCGTTGGGATGGGATATGAGGCGGCAAAACGAAGACAGTGTTATCAGTCTTCCATCCCAACCACCACTAGCATGAACAAAATAGGCAATGCAAAAGCTCCACAGAAGGCCTACAACCTTCAAAATAGCAAAAGGCTCACCTCCCGGGAGGCTACGAAAACCCCCCCAAAGTGGGATTTTTGCGAATCGAACCCCTGACTTTCCGGGCATGAACCCAGCAGGCGTCCCACTAGGCCATGTAGTTGAGGGATCTCTCTACCAAAATTGATGGATAGAAATTGCGGCCGCGGTCAATATATGGGGGCCTTCGAATAACCATGCACAAACCAGCTGCCACACCAGCAAGTACGGTAAGCAGGAGCCGCTAGAATGAGCAGACGCGATATTGTTGCACCATGGTCGCCTTTGGACCGAAGCGTTGTAAATAGGCGGTAGAGATTGCTAAGGTATGTCGGAAGAGAGGATATGGTAGCAAGTCCGTGGTTCCGTCCCAAGATGGGTTGGTCGATCCCCGACTCATTGGTTTCTGGGCTAGACAGTCAGCCAGCCGTAGATAAGGTTCTGCCTTCAGCAAACTTCAAGCTCTCCTTCTGGAGGCAGTCCAGCTGTCCATCCACTCCCGTGCCTGGCCCCTCTGGCTAGGTGTGTTGAGCTGCAAATGATGACCAGAGGTTGATCGGACGTCACGACCTGAAACTCAGGGCCAAGACATCACCACTTGTCGGATGTAAGCTTGATTTTGGGCCAATCCACTCATAAAATCCACCATCTCCGGGATTCCCCATGGCTGTTCCGTGATATGAGCAGGAATTCTCCTCCGGACACTGCGGCCTCCCAGGCCCAGCGGCGTCCCTCCAGTTCGGTGGTGCCGCTCAAGAAGGAGAAAAGACCGCGCTGCATGGTTCAGAAGGCAAGAAGATGCGGCATTTTTGCTCTCCGCAGTCAACAGGCTCCCCGGAGTGAACGCGGGCATGAAGGGATAAAGGGAAAAAGGAGACTTGACGATAAGCTTTTCTCCGCAGTAAGCGGGCGGCTACGGCGGCAAGTGGGGATACTAACCAAGCCACAACGAGACAGGGCTGTGTCTGAGGTGGGTTAGGTATCATGCGTGGAAAGTGGAGTGAATGGCGGCGGTGTGGCGGGAGTTGGGCCCAATCTGCCACGAGACGGCAATCGGGCCGAAAGACTAGCGCAGCCGATGCCGCCCAGAAGCTCGGCCACGCTAATTTGACGTCCCTCGACTGCAAAACAGGCGGGCGACCTTCTTCAGCACGTCAAGGGAGATGTATCGTTGCATCTGATATAGTCCTGCGACTTGTCACTACATGTATCTTCGAAGGGACGTCCGATTTGCACCGTTATGGGTAGTATATCCCGTCTCTCATGGCGTTCACGCCAAGCGGCATCCGTTTAACATTCACATTGCTGATTTGCATCAGGAGCGAAGGGTATGGGGGGATGTTTATCCCTTTGCCATCTTCGCCGTTCATCCCGCGGTTCCCTGGGGTTGATGTCTCATGCGCAAGTCATGCCACTTCGGACCGTCCCGCATCTCAGCCCTACATGTACCACCACTGTGGCTAGATCTATTGGCGCAAGATTTTGTGGTAACGCAGACGGCGCTGAACTTCACCAGTACTTCTTCCGCCTCGCAATTCGCTCCGGACTGCTCCATTGGGCCGCCATACCAAGAGCTTCCAGCCATGCAGCCCCCAGGCCTCAGAATCACATGTCCGGCCGCCATCGTCGCACGACGTCACGCTTCGACCCGGCCCTCAGTGCATAACCCAGGGCCTCTTCCTCCTCCGCCAAAAAAAAAAAACCACAAACCCGGCCCGCACACCTCACCTTGCACCGGAGTCGCGCATCCATACAAACCTCACCACGAAGCCCGCGCCAGACCCATCCCATTCACGCCCTAACCGAACTCTCTGCCCCATTCTCGCCATCTCGGCTATCGACCGGCACGCCCGTCCCTCCCAAACAGGCAAGTGCCCCCGTCGCCCAGCGTATGAGCAGCCCTTCTCACCCTCCCTCCGCTTCCCACTGACGACCTGCGGTCCAGCCCCGCCAATTCCTCGCCCCCTCCTCCGCTGACCGATCGCCTGCCTGCCCAATGCCCAAGCCGCCTGGTCATCACCACCCGAGCCCAGCACTACCCCGCCTAAAAAGCGGCCCCCTCCAACCCCTCCTCCAACCCCTCCTCCAACCCCTCCTCCAGCCCCTCCCGACCACGCCCGCGTCACACCACTCCCATCGGGCACAACCGACCGTATTCACCCGCGCCCACCGTCGCACGAAGGCCACGCGCGCATTCGCCCCCTCAAGCTCGTACCACTCCCGCTCACCACGTTGCCAGGCACGCCCGCAGCTCGGACAGGGCACCGGCGGTGCAATGCCAGCGTGACACAGAGCACGCGTCGCAACCCAACGCCCGCTGCGTGGTGCTGTTGCGAACAAGTAGACGTAGCCGGGGTTGTCTGAATTCCCAAGCCTTTCGCTTCCGCTGCCCCCAAGGCTCGCTCTTTTCCCCACTCTCCAGCTTGCTCTTCCCCCGCTCTCCAGCTTGCTCTTTCCCCGCTGTCCAGCTTGCCCTTTCCCCGCTGTCCAGCTTGCTCCTTCCCCGCTCTCCAGCTCGCTCCTTCCACGCCTAGGATATGTTTCGGGTGGCTTGGCGATGGCGGGGCCTGGTGCTTTCGGTGGCTGGGGAGGAGCGGGAGAGAGCGGGGAAGGTACGTACCCCGCCGCCGGCGATGTGTAAGTCTTCATCTTTACCTAAGTGCCTCGACCATGACTCGCGATCCTAGCACTGGATTAGGCGCGCTGCTACGCCGCAAGGCGGTGGGCGCACGCCTATGGCGCGGCTACCGTACACCCTGGAGCGGGCTGCGGCGCGGACAGCGGGGGAGTACGGAACACACCATCTCACAAGATTCACGAATACACGACTTCACAAGATATCAGGTATGCGCGTACAGCGCAGTCTTCTACATAGCGCGCGGGAGCGGCCGTCGCGCCGGATGGTGGGGGGGGGGGGGGGGGGGGGGGTGGGGGGGAGGAGGAGGAGGGTTGTTTACAAGATTCCCTGCGCCGATCCGTGAACCAGGCGAAGGAGAAAGAAATTCCGAAAAGGCTTGTCCAACTCGGGACACTCAAAACCAGAAGCGTGAAAAAGCAGAGCCGCAATGGAGAAAAAGCCGGATTGATGGACGAAATGGAAAGGATATCCCGCTCCCCCGCGCAGACGTGAAACACTCATCTAAGAATAACGCCCCCCTCCCGGCCCCGGACCTCTGAGTTACGCTTCCGCCCCCGAGCCCTCTCGATCCATGTCCCCGTTGGTATCCCCTGCTCCAATCTCTGAACCCGGTACTCATGATTCCCATCCCGTCCCGTCCCGTACATGGCCAAAAATCCTCTGTTGCGCTCCCGAGCCGTAAATATGATCCCCGATCCCACAAGCACGGCAGGTTAAAAGAATATAGGAATAATACCCAATCACTCCTTGCACCATCGCTGTCCCCCTCAAGAAAACGCAGGCCAAAAAATAAAGGTGCGAGCAACATGAGAAAAGAAGTCGCGGAAATGATATCGAGATAGAAAACGAGAAAGCGAGTCAACGCAGGCGATGATGATGACGATGATGACGATGACCGTGAAGTAAATCCGTTTCCATGCTCGTAGATCCGCTGCCGAGCGCCAGTTTTTCCGTTCTCCGCTGATTCCTTGCCTCATGGGCACACTTTTCCCGAACCTGCTGCATAAGATGAATGCGCGCGCCAAAAATCGAGATGCGTAAATATCCCTCATGAAGCTCGAGTGCGCGATCGAGACAGTGCTCAGTCCAAGGCTTTCGCGGGTCCATGCCCGGCGCTGAAGTTGAGATCGAACAGGCGCGCGAAGAGACTGTCAGCCACCCGCCCGATCGTCCACGTCCCCCGAGCAAAACGAAGCCGAACAACCAAAATGTAAAAAGAGTCGCATCGAGTGTCGAGTAGAGCCGAGGCGTACCGTCCAGTCATGCGTCGTGCAGAGTCATCCGCCATCGTGTCCAATCCCACGGTTGCTCAGTACACCGAGTCAACAGCATAGTACCCACGACTGCTATGCACGCCCTGAAACCTCCCCACACCACCCGTAAACAGCCCTCCAGACCCAAACAAGCCTGCCGCCGCGCTCCCGGACACGCCCTCCTCCTTCCGCGTAGTCAAATCACCAAACACCTCGCTCTTAACCGGCGGCAGTGGGAGTTCATACAGCGGGCTCGGGTAATACTGGTACCCGTCGTATGCCCCTGTGGCCTGTTTGACTGGAGTTGCCGCCTCCGAGACCGGGAGTTCGACATTCTCTCCCGTACCTGCGGAACCAGAGCTCACACTGCCCATCGCGCCCTCCGTCCCTGCCGCATACTGAGTACCGCGATAGCCACCGCCAAGCCCGGCGTAGCCGCTGAGACTGTGTCCGCCGCCTAGCCCGCCTCGCAGGCCCATCGAACCGATTCCACCCAAACCCCCGATGCCCCCGCCCGGCCCGCCCGTCGCACTGCCCCCCCGCGGGCCCCCGCTCGGCCCCTCGTTCTGATAGTGGCTCGGCGAGCGCCCGCGAACCACGACCTGAGAGCTCGCGCGCTGGGCGACTTTGACCCAGTTGGGCTTCAGGTCGTGGTGGAGGCGCACGTCGGCCCAGAGCTCGACGATCAGGTGGTAGTATTGCTGCTGGGCGCGACGCTTTCCGTTGTTGGCGGTTGCGCTTTTGAATTGGATGCGCTCGAAGGTATGCTGATGAGCGGTTGGAGAAGGGGGGTGCGTTAGGTAGGAGGCGGCGGAGGCGGAGCCTGGAGGGGCGCCGCTGGAGGAGTTTGCGTTGGAGAGATTGGGCTGGTCGGGATCTGGAACCTGTTGCAAAGGGAGGTAGGGTGATGCTGGGGGTTGGGCGGCGTTCGGTGGGTGGTGATGCGGGTGGTGGTGATGTGAGCCGTAAGGCGCCAAAGGGCCGTAGGGAGAATGAGGATCGGCCGCGTGATGATGGAGATGGGGGAGTTTGGTTCCGCCAGGGGGTGTAGGACAGAGCTTCGTGATCTGAATGGGAGTTTGAGGCCCTTTGTCGCGCTTCGGCGTATGCTGGACCAGATCAATCGCCTTCCCCTGAGCACCGTCAACGGCGGCAGAGAGAGACATAGCCAGAGCTTGGATCTGCTCGGGCTGTTTTGAGGAAGAATTTGACGAGCGAGTGAGATAAAGAGGTCGACCTGGGATGTGTGGTGTCAACGTGTAGGAGCATTGCACAGAGAAGTAATTCCTCCGATAGCAAGTCCAGCACATGTCGCCCGAGTAGAAGAAGCCCTTTTCAATCTTGGCTTCGATGTGTGGCTTGACGGGCTGCCCTTCGCACGTTATCTCATGGAGATCTTGCTGACTGGCAAAGGGTGGCGTCTCCCCAGACCCGCTTGGGTCGGAGGTCGGGTGCACCCCGTAACCCATACTCGCGGGGTTGGTGTACAAGCCGCCTGGCGAGAGAGACATACTGGCCGTCGACGAAAACAGAGACCGAGGGGTATCGGGCATCGAGGAAGAGTAGGAAGAGCGAAGGGGATCGAGCTGTGAGCGAGGAGAATGCATGTGCCTGTTCACACCCGGCGTCGACGTGGTGTAGTTATCTCTTACGGCGGAGCTTGAGATCGGTGACACAGGATTACCCAGGCCCGATGGTCGTGCAGACGCTAGCAGGCCTGAACCGGAGTTCGAGGAATCGGCTCTGTGAACGCAACACGGTGACTGGTTAGCACATTGCGTTCCTGTGGAGCATCCTAAGATTCGGGAGCAAAATTCCCCATTCTTGGGATCTGCTTCCGAACCTCCCCCCCAATCCCGCCATCCGCTGCAAGCAAGTTCAGGGAACTGAACTTGCTGCAAGCAGCCAGCAGCCACAACCCGGGATACTTACATAGACGAGTGCCGTTGTCCGACATTTGGCAGTCCGTTACCATACGACTGGGGATAGGCAAAGGAGTTTTGCAGCGGCACCACCTGCGAAGCGGTGGGGTAGGGACTTGCAACACGCGCTTGCGCTTGCGGGTAAAAGTTGGAATAGGCGAGAGACGAAGTATTGGAGTTTGGGCTTGTCGACACGGAGCCTGTGGTGTTGGTCGAGTCTGAGATGCTTGACCCGGTGTGATATCTGGATGAGCATCGGCCGAGTGTTAGCCGACAGGGAACGGGAGGTGCTTGATGTTGTTCGAGACAACGCACAAGGGGTTAGAAAGGGAAACCATGCGGAACGATGAGAAGATTTGTGGTAGGGTGGGACGGGGGGGTGCTGAGGGAACTGGGGGAAAGAGGGGGGTGAGAGGTAGGTGTAACCCTCCAGGCTCGGGTGGCACAGCGAGGTGCAGATTCGGAACGGCAGCAACGAACTATTCCAACCGGTCTGCGCTCCTCTGCTCTCTTGCTGGGCCCAAATTGTCGTGTGATCAACCACACAAACTCACCGACGGGACCGAGGGTCTGGATATGAAATAGCTGCCCCGCCCGACCGGGACCTGCTGGTCCCGCTGGTGTTATGTGCTCCTGTGCGACGTGCGCAACGCTCGCGATGCTCTGCAGTGACGACGTGGATGGGAGCGGATCGAGCAGAGAGCGCAAATGCGCATCTTAACGGCCCATTCCGGCTGCCAACGGGGCGGAAGTTTTGACGGCACTGCCCGGGCAGCGGCAACGCCCACATCTGGCGCGTGTGCATGGCTGCAGCAGCTAGGGCGCTGGCCGCTGCAGTGCTGCGCTTCTCGTGCGGGAGCGCTTCTTTGCCAGCCACAAGGCGGGAAATCGTGACTTGGTGGAGGGGGGGGGGGGGGGGGGGGGGGGGAATCAAGGCGAAAGACAACCAGGAAGGGCAGCCCCGAGTGGATTGGGAGAATACTGGCAAGGGTCTCGACTTACGTTGAATCATGTGTCGATCGTTGAAGGCTGCCGTTGCTGTTCATTGACAGTAAGTCGCTTGTTTGCCCTTGTAAATCTCTATCCTGGCGGATTTGGTTTGAGACGGCCCCGTTGGTGTAGTGTTGATGATGTGCATGAGTCCCGATAGGATCGATGCACTCTTGGCCCGCCGACAGAGTGTAATTTTGGCTCAGCGGAATCTGATGATGGAGGAGAGTAGCTGTGGCAGAGCCCGGAAAGTGGGCTTGGAGTTAGCGGATGCGACACCGAGTAAGGAGATGGTGTTCTGTGATGTGGTGATGGATGGTGGGTATGTATGATAGAGGAGATGGCCGGAGACAACACAGCGTCTCTACCCCACGGGACGGACTAAGGTGGGCCAGAACGCAACGACGAAAACGCAGGGTAGAGAGGTGGGCGGCACGCCCAAGGGCTACGAGAGTTACACAAGTCTTAACCCAGTCGGGATTCGGGCAGTGCGTCGATGGAAGCGGTTGAGATCGCGCCTGGCTAGGCTCGTCGGAGTCGCTCCGCAAGGATGAGAGAAAAGAACTGGAGGGGGAAGTAGGAAGCAAATTGGTTCAAGCTAAAGGCCGCAACTGCAATCACGGCCACGCAATTGCTTTCCCTCTCTTAAGACCAGGCAGCGATGGCAATGGAGATGAAAAGTCCGGAGCTTTAAAATCGCAAGGGCTGATTCAAGGCTGGACAAAACTAGTGGGCATTCGAATCTAGGGAAAAGAAGGAAAGAAAGAAAGGCAAGCCGTCGTGCGGCATGAAGACTAAAGCAGCTCAAAAAAATACATGGTGTATGTGGTGGTGAAGTTTAGTTAAACTGGGGATGACCGGGGGGAGAAGGTGTGTGAGATGTGAGAGGATGTGACTGGGGAGGGGAGAGGGGCCAGGGGGGTAGTGTGAGGGATCTGAATGGCACAGCTAACTTACGTTGATCCATAGTTGCAGCTCCAATATGCACAACCCCTCGTGCGGCGTAGGAGTGGCGCTGTGAGAAACAGACTGCTGGGAAACAGCCGCTGTGACTGACTTATAGGAACAGCGGGAATCTCGAGGCACGCCGGGGGACGGGAGTGTGTGGAGTCGGGGAGAACCGAAAATCGAGCGAACGACCCCTCAGACCAGTACTTCGAGTCGTCGTAAATTCGATGCAGTGGGATGCAATTACGCGGTTGGATTTACTCGCGTCTGTTGGACGCTGTCACGACGAGGAAAGTATTCGTCTGTTGTCGCAAATGAGAGTAGCCGGTACCATGTGAAAGGCGACGGAGAAAAGACGGAATATTCGACGGCGATGATGGCGAGACGGAAGACGAAGGTCAAGTATCGCCTCGATCCGAGTTGCGACGTTGTTCGGGAGGTTGACGTTCGACTCGATGGGCCTTGTGGTGTTCGGATAGCCTAGCCCCCCCGCAACGGACAATTCCGACGATCACCTCGATTCGAGCTGCACGAGGCTCCAAGGCAAAACCACGAGCGCAAAGCACCCAGCCTCGGTTGCAAAAATCCGGCGGGGAAGTCGTCGAAGGTGTCTGCTAACAAAAACTCGACTGTCGGATGCCAATTGGGACGGCTGGGTCGAGAACGCGTACTGCCTCGATCGGCGGGCGCAATGACAGCAAGCCAATAAGCGCTTCCACAGCAGAGACCCGAAGCAGTTTGTCTCTGTTATGCGACAAGTGAATGGCGCACCGTTTCTGTCCACCCCACAAACAAAATATCGACCGAATGGGGCGTTTCCCTTCTCTAGCACCGCAGACTGACGCGCAGGCTGCTTTCTAGCGGGCCACCCGCTGGCCTGGCTGAGTGGTGAGAGTTGCGGGGCTTTCGGAGGGGTGCTACCGTCCAACGCGGCGCAGCGTCCGAACCGGAAGAAAAGTAACAGCACTGGGTGGGGGCCCTCTTCTGTGCAGTCGTTTCTAGTCGCTTTTTGCCGCCCTGACGCGCGCAAGCTTCGTTCTCTGCGTTCCAAGCCTGCTAGGAGACGCAAATCCTAACACAGCGCGTACTGTACCGAAGTAAGGAACTAGCTCTAGAACAACTTTGAGCCTTGTCCCCTTTCCGTCAAAGCTCTGTGCAGCAAGCCACTATTCCCCACACGGGAGTGAGCGATGCTTCTCCGCGCGCGGAAGCGGCAGATGCGCCAAATTCGCGCCCTGTCTGCGGCAAACCTGGTTGCCCTCGAATAGCAGGTAAGCTCAATACCTTCCAATTGGACGTGCCCCTGGATACTGGACGAGATCCTCGGGAAGCTGGTGGCGCCCAAAGAACGAGGGGCTTTGACGATCTGAGCAGCGAACAAGGATGTGCCTGAAAAAGCTCGTGCCGGCGAAGGGCTCCAACTCCGATGACGGGCGGGAGATGACGTTTATATCAAAAAAGAAGCTGAGGCTCTGCTGGCGCTTCGAGAAGGACGGGCGCGGACTCGGATCAACTGTTGGCGGGGGAATCACTTGGTGCGAGTGATGGAAAGATTTCTCGGAGAAGTCGCCGATTTTGGTGTTGGATTGGTGGGCCGACGAGTGATGGAATGCTGCGTGGCGTGCGTGGTGGCTTTTTGCGTGCCGTGAGGTTGGTGGAGGGGAAAGAGCGATCTGGATGAAATGACGATGCAGCAGCTTCCCTCAGCAGCTTGTTGCGCAAAACCGGGCTGGCGACCTTTTCTCTGCCTTTGAACGGGGTGGAACGCCCAGCCGCACGAGGTGTCTTTCCTTTTTTCGGAATTCTCTTCAGACGATTGAATGGCTGGCGATGGGTTGCCGTCGAGCCAGTGATGTTGATGGTGGGGAAAAATGCTCCGTAAGGGTTCCTTGAACACTTAGAGACCGTCGATGAACTGTAGCAAGCTCGCCGAGTACCTCGCTGTCCGCTTTTATAAAACGGTGAGGTTGAAAATAGTCGGCACTTGTAGAGCCGCTACGTCTGCTCAATGGTATGTCGAGGAACAACAATGCTTATCTTGCAGAATCGTTAGCTCGAGAAGCCATGCTCTGTCGCACAAGGCCAGCAACCAGGCACTGCCCTATTTGCTGTCTATCAGAACGGAATGGCGTATGCCTTTCCGACAAATGCAAGAGACAAAGAATCAAAAACAAGTGGATTCGGAAGTGAGGGGGGTGGGAGGGAATTGCGGGACGAGAAGGGCTTGGGAATTTGGGAGGGTGTGTGGGGGAGGGAGGAGAGGTGGGGGGGTGTAAGGGGGGGCGGGGAGGGCCGTATGCGTACGTGAATAGAAAGTTTAGAAGCGCTGATGGACTATCAGTAGCAGGTCATGGGGACGACGGGTTGGACCGACAGATGGGAAGGCAAAGGGAGAGAGCGTCTGGCTTCAGTTGGCTCGCAAATGGGATTTGAAAAAACAAGAGGCAGGGGAAAGTAAATGTACCTGATAGAAGTATCCTGCGAGGATTCGGAAGTGCATGTGTGAGCGAGAGCAGATGGAGAGCTTTGAACCAAATGCGCTCCTGTCCGCACCCCTTCCCCCCGTTGGTTAGCTTCTTCTTTATGGGTGCGCCTTCTTGTCCTGCCCTTCAATGATTGTGAACCTTGGAAGACCTTTCGCCCTACAGCTACATCTTTAGCCATTGCCGCTCATCGCATCCGAAGATGCTGCTTTCGATACGGCGCCGGAAATCCGAGCAGCTTGCCTGCTGCTTCAGCCTCCCTCCGGAAGCCGTAGTCATTCTCATCTGGGCCAAGCTGCCAGGCCAATTTCCATTCTCTAAACACCACGGTAGCATTGGAAAGCTGCAGCCAAACAGCATTTCCAAAAGCGGTCTACTATCAAGACTTCGACACCAGGGAATGGCTGCTCGGTGTTCTCGAAATGTCTTACGTCCACGCACCCGCAGCATTCCTTACTCCGGGGAATCAGCTCCGCTAGGGCCTTTGCGCTCCTTTTTCATGCAGCAATGCAGGAACCGGCCGGCCGACTCGCCTCAGCCCCGCCGACGGGTACTGTGGACGCGGATTGTAAAGAAAAGGCGACGGTTGGGAGATATCCACGTCTCATACACCCCCCCAGTCCTTATCCTTCATCCCCGCTTCCCTTCCGTCCTCCCTCTCATCCCCACGACTACCGTGCCCACCAACCTCCGGCAACTTGGTAAATGCAATGTTTCATGCCTTGTCCAAGAATAACCTGCACGCTAGCGCGCGAATGATCAAACTTCGCCATCCCACTTCGGCCTAGGTAGGAAGCGCGGTCAGACAGCCATTGGCAATGCGCTAATGGCAGTCTTCAGAGCCGGGCGGTGGGATGAGAGTGTGCGCGGTGGCCAGGTGTCAACCTCGTTCTGTTTCGACCATTTGCAGTTGGGCTATGTTTCCATGATGGAGACGAACGTGAACGGTGTCTCCGCCCGCCACGATATGGCGTGTGGAAACGAAACAACGGAGAAAGGCGATGGAAAGCCAAAAATGGCGGAGAAGCCGCCTTCTCCCGTTATCTGTCACAACCGCCACTGGCAGACAGTGGGGCGAGAACTGCCAGGTCAGAGAAAAAATTGACGGATCTAGTTCTAGGCGGTAGAAGCACCAAGGGGGAAAGACAAAGTCCTAAGATGGGATAGGAAGCGGCCGTGGCCGCGACAGGCCTGTCCAAACCCCGTAGGGAATCGGCTGAGCGTTGCAACCCCATCTGATACAAATTGGTCCGTTCGGTGGGGAGAAGAAAAAAGTTTGGGAAAATAACTGGTTTTGGAATGGACTGGTTCGGGAAAGGGTAGTAGCAGGTGGGTGGGTGAGGGGGATGAGAGGGGGGGGTAAGATGGCATGGCAGGGCTTCGAATAGGAATGGTAAGGCACACTCGAACCGGTGTTGTGACTTGGGTTCGGCCTTTTTTTCCTGGAGTAGTCCGTGTCGGCGGCCGGCCGACGGCCATGACATAGCTCCACCCAGGAAGCCGGGCCGGATGCACGTCGAGAAGCATCGAGCTGTGCACCACGGGCGGGGAGGGATTGCGACTGAGACCTTTGGCATTGGGGGGAGGCGGTAACGATAGAAGAAACATGGGATAGGCCATGGGATCAACTGATGCGCGACGCAGACGAGGCGAGATAATAGGACGGACTTTTCGCATGCGAGGGGTGGCGAAGGATAGTCGAGAGATGGGACTTGGAGTAGAGAGTTCGGTGAAGTCTGAGTTCTTGGTTAGGGAGGGGGGGATTCGAGATGTCCCTTGCTTGTACTGATCTGCGGGATCCCGGAGTTGTGAGCGAATCGAGGCGCGGTGCAGGGCACAAATTGGCCCTAGAAGGGTGGTTGACGTGCATCAGTGCATGCGGCTGCTCCTGTGTACTGTGAGCCCGATAGATGTATGGATGAAGGATCTGACCGGGGTACCGGGGGGGAGGGAGTTTGGTGGGCTCATGGAGGAAGAAGGGAGGCGCGGAGTTGTGGTTTTGGGAATCGGGTAAAACGACGACGGGAATGGGAGTGGGTGTTGAAACGTGGGACATGTGAAAGAGGTGGCAGAGATGGTATGGAAACCCATTTAGAACTGGATCTTGAGAACTGAAGAGGCGAAGAGTAGGAGAATTGGGAGAAGGAACGAGGTTGAGGAAGGATGAAGTCTACCAGTTGAGGCTTGAGGCTCCTGAGGCGTTTAGCTTGGTGGCATAGGGTGGCATGGGGGGGCATGGGAGAATCACGGGGGAAAGAAGGTGGAGACTTCAACATCATCGTTGTGTCATGATTCGTGCGCAACTGCTGGATTTGAGGGTGCCAATCCCCATATCATCATGTCAGCAAGTTCGTGGCTTTCTTCCTTCTACCAGTCTCTTCACACTTCAGGTTAGAACTAGAAAGTGGAAGTCGCAACTTGCGATGACCATCTACACCATCATCCAACACCAACACCAACACCAACACCAGCACTAAGCGCCAAATATCATCATCTCTAGTTCTACTTCATTGTCCTCCAATTACCAATACTTTTCTATGGTAGTTGGCTAGCAGTGTTACAGCTCATGCGATTCCATAACTTAGCGTCCACCATCCCCCCGCCCTCCCTCCAGCTACTGAAGGAACACGCCCTTGGAACACACACACGCACACACACACACACTGTCCAAAATGGTGCGCGATGTGCAGTCCGCTCCACCGCATTCAACTTTCTCGACACCTCATCCCTCCGCTCTTCCTCACCACCAACGATTTCGGTGCTGACTACAGTAAACCGCAGCACACCTTGATCATCAACCGACGAAATGCCTAGCCGCTCCCACGTATGTCCCCTCAATCTCCTCATCTCCCCAGCTCCTGCATCCTCGCTGAGCCTTGGTAAACCACCTCACTCCGCCGCCGTCAGCAGCCGGTAGCAACAAACCACTAGTCGATATCAGCCAGTATTGGAATTGCCTCGCCTTCTTCAATCCAACTAAGCCGGCTCTGGATAGCGCGGCGCAGCCTGTGTTTGCTCACCGTATTTACGCCCGGCATGGTATGCCATTCACGCCCAAGCCCGCGTCGCAGAACCTGAGCTTTGAAGGCAGCAGATATGCATGCACCCGTTAGCCTAACCATCATTGAACCCCAGTTGTAGGCGGGCTTCTCTGTTCCCCATGCGCATTCGCCCCCCCCTCCCCCCCTCCCCCAAAACTCTTGCCAGGCGCAGCAGCACCAGCAACAAATTACCCGCTTATTTCTGCACATGCCTCCCCCTTCTTTCTTGACATGGATTTGATGCCCGGGTGCAGACATCTGCTGCTTGAAAGCATCGGATGCGGCCTGGCGAATTGCAGCTGGAACCGCGCCGGGAGCCAGGTCAGATGACAATCTTAAACAGTCAAGGCAAGCCATTGCTCTGCCTGCTGCTTGCCTGCTGGCTTGCGTTCGAATCGATCCAGTCTTTGCAACATTCTGGAGATCCAGCACTATCCGCTGAAGGTACAGAGCGAAAGTTGGTCCCTGGCTCTTGGGACCTTTAGAGGCTGGTCGACGGTGACATGAGGAACTGCTGCGTGCGGTGCCCGCCGCTGCTGTGCTTGTCATGTTGGCGGGACAGCATCAGCCGTCAGCCTCAACGGGCAGCCCCTTCTTCCTTCGCGCTTCGAAGGCGCTTCGAATTGCGCGATTGATTGGGGTTTGTGCACCCGCAACTTCTCCATACGTTTCTCTCTCGCTTTGCTGCCCCCGCTCATCGGCGCTTGTTTGTTGCGTACCTTATACTTCCATGCTTGGTGGCTGAGTAAAGATGCCACTTACTGCAACTTGCCGTCTACCCGCCACTCCAGCCGCTGCGCGCTGCGGAGTAACTCGACCCCTAGGTTAGCAACGCAACAATGGATGAAACACCATCCCCCGGGCGTTGGTTGTCGGTCCACACGCATGTTGCCGCCTTGGGACTGGACTTCCCTCGAAGTCGAATGTTGGCTGCCTTATCTGCTTGTCTCTTAACGCCCTCCACGACAATCCTGATGCCGTATACTTTCCAGAGCGCTGGCATGCGTTCAGTCTGCAACTGATGGCCGACTATGGAGCCAGATCATCCGGTCGGCGGCGATCGCGTTCACGGTCGACCGCCAGTATTGGTCAGCCAACAGCTTTTCTCCTCCGTCGAAATTTCTGTTTTCTCCCAGTGTGACACGACGTTAGCTTAATGGCGGCGTGATGCCCTGTACTCGATGTGATTGGCCGGGCCCTCAGCCTCGCAAAAACAGGAACCACTACAGCGGTACGGGCCGTTTATCATACGGAGGATACAAGCTCGCACCGCGATGATGTGTCTCAACATGCATCGGGGAAAATCCCCTTGGTTTTGGCCGCTGTTTTCCCTTCTCCCCCTTGGCGCAGCCACTCGGCCAGCAGCCAAATCCACCGACCGGTAGGGAAGCCATCGCGGGGCGCAACAGGGCATACATGATACGTTCTGATGCGCAGGAGTCAAGCCAGACGCGTGAAGGTATACATTCATTGCCACCTTACACTCCGATTTCCCACAACCCCTCTCCCTACATCCGCTCCCAACCACACATCCCTAATCTCTTACCCCTCCCCCGGCTACCGTTGTTCAAATCTGGATGATGCCACTGACCCCATGCCTAGTACTCGGGGCACGCGTGGGAATGAGTGTACCGTACTCTGTAACCCAACCGGAGCTTGGCTCCCTGTTGCGGGAGATTTACTTTGCGTACCTACCTTCTCAATCCAACGTTCAGGCTCATCGACCCCGATGGGCCATTCCCCGCTAACTCAGCTTCTGGCAGTTTTCGTCATTTTACGGAACTCGCTATTGCCTGAACTATCGACGCGCCGTTGACCTGCAGGTAGCTGCGGCAACGCCCCGCTGATTTTCTTGCCGCGGACGGCCTAGTTATTTTTTCTGCATACCCAGACTCACCTTCCTCCGCTGTCTGTCTCCACTCAGCCTCAGCAGCGTTGAAGCCGATGATTGACTGCCCGTTCCGACCTGGGACCGTGAACATCTTCTTACGGTACGCATCTGCAAAGCTCCATTGTTCATTCCCACTGCTCTGGGTCCGGCGGGAAACTGACGCCCATGGTGTAACTCTCATGGTTCACACACCACCCCTCCTCCCTATAGCCCTTTTATTATAGCCTTCTTTACTGCAAAGGCCTATGCAACACCGAACCTTGGCCTCACTCGCGCATATACGGACGTAATGCGTCTGATTTGAGGACGTCACGAGGGGTGGTGGATCCGACGGAAGGGATTCGACCCGACCACCACCCACCGCACTGAAGACGGCAATCACAAGAGGGGTTTGGGGTGCCGCACGCTCGCCGGGATGGAAGGCAACTGGCAAGCTGCCATCTCCCTAGCCTCGCCCGGATTTTTCAGGTGTTTGGGGCAATCCAGGCCTTCCCATAGCTCCCGCATGGCCCCGGAACGGACGAAGATAGCCATAAGTCCACCGCGAAGTTTTCACAGAGTATATTCGTCGCAGCAAATCGCCAGCGCAGCCTATATCAAAACGCCCATTAATCGTCCCACGACGCATCCTGCCCCCCTCTTCGTGGAGCCCAGCCATTCGCCACAGGCGCGCGAACGTCTGGCCCGCGTTGGCCTTGTCGTACGTTACTAACAGGCCACAGGGCTAGCCGCTAGCCGTACATGCGATTCCTAACACCGCCAGGCACGGTCTTGACAGCGGCGCGCCGGCGTCACCAGCATCGTCCGCAAAGCCCAGCCACCCCGAAGCCACATCTCGACCTCGCCCCCCCCGCCCCCGATGACAAGCTCACTCAACCCTCAGCCAAACGTCGAACTAGCGCCGCCACGACCATGGAGTTGCAATTTCCATAGCGGCTGCTGTAAGAAAGCCCGGTCATGCTGCACAAGACCCGGAGAGATTCCTGGCTCTACACCTTCGCTTGCCCGTTCGCCCTTTCCAGCCTCCTAAATCCCGTTTACGCTTGCCCACCCGCTCTCGCGAACCCATCCGCCCGCTTAGCCTCGCACCCTCGCTCGCTGTAGCATCCGTTTTGCCCGGTGCGCGCTTCCGGCTCTAGCTGCTTGCGGCCTGCGGCTTACGGCCGAGGGGGCTGGATCGGTGATCGAGGCGGTGGATTGGGGCCGGATGACGGGTGGATGGGTTAGGCTGTGGAAGAGGAGATGATGGGACATGTATTTGAGAGAGTGGTCTGATTGCTATTGAATCGGAGTGCTAATGGGTTCAGGTTTGGGTGATTTTTGTGACATGGCGAAGGGGATTGATGATGACGGGAGGTGGAATGTAGATTTTTGCGGGACTGCCGTACCGCAAGGTAGCCGTTCTAGAGGTTTGACAATATAGGTGCGGAGCGTCTATGCCCTCAGCCTCCCATTTTCGTAGCCTTCCTGGTACAGGAACTGACGACTGCTCCTTAACAGGCTGCCAGATTTGGACCGCACCCACGAAGGCAAGCTCCCTTCCATGAGCTATGGCTAGCTAGACGTCTACGCAATTCTTCCAGGATGCAAGATGCTCCTACCTTCTAAGATGTCCGCCAGGTTAACCGGAGAAGTCTGACCTACATTCGCTGCTCTGAGCCGCGACCCTACGGCACCCCATGTCCTACGATCCAGGAGATGTTCCATAGCCGATCTGGACTTTTTCCTACCTCACGTCTGCTCTTTTATAATTCTAACATATCCCTTTGGTGTTTTCTGCCGAGTGCATTGAAGCTGGCAGGGTTCCTAATGTGCTGTCCTCTCCTTGACGCCCCAAAGTCGATGGTGGATGTCACCGAGCACTGGTCGATCTGGCACACTCAGATCGCTCCTTTTGAGCGTAGAGGCGAAGACTGGTCTCACCTGTGTGTGAACGCCTTGGTATTACTATGATATTTTGATTGAAGCTCCAGGGTAGTTGCTTTAACTGTTAAACGTCAGTGGCAGGGGCGAATAGGCTGGGAAGGGCTCGGACACATGTCAGCGAGGAGGATATCTCGCAATAAACACCTGGCCGGTTATGATAAGGGGTTGATTTGGCCCAAGGTCATTGGGTGGAATGGGATAAGCATGGGATGTTTCCGATGCCATGTCGACATATGAAAGCATTCCACAGCGCCGCAGTATTGCTTACCGTCACAGGAGCATTGAGCTGAACCACCCACCCGCCCCAAATCCAGGAGACACGCGAACCGCCCATCCTCCCCTCCCCCCTTCTGGTGTCCCCTCAATCCCAACAGCCAACTGACGACGTACAACCAACCCACTCCGCCAGGGAACCAGGGAACCGCATTCAGGGCCTAACCCAACCCAGCCCCCACGGCCCCGCCCGACGAACCACAACCCCATGAAGAGTGCTACCGTTCCCGCCCCCGCGCACCGCAGCACCGCCAACACCCGTCCGTCCGCCGTTTCAGCGTCGTGCTCCGGGCGGCCGTTGCGCGTGGGTGCGGGCGTGCTTGTGCGCGGCGCGCGGAGTGAGGGGGTTGGTGGGAGGGGAGGGGTGGCCTGGGCTCGCCTGGCTTGGCTTGGTTTGGTCTGGTGCTTTTGGAGGGAGGGAGGGGGGGCGTTGCGGGCTAGGCGATATGGGGGGACGGTGGGATGAGGAGGTGGCGAGCGGTTAGTGTTGCGCGGTTTACCGGCTGCGTGGCGCTGGGTTGGCGGATGGGAGGGTGGGTGCTGGTGCTGAGATGGGGGAGGGGGTTGTGCGCTGGGAGGGGGTGGGTGTGGGCGAGGTGGGTGATGGGCATGCGGGGAGGGCGCGAAGGGCGCGGGCGGAGAGGACGGAGATGAAGGGGCAGATGGGGGATTTGGTTTACTGCCCATGAAGGTATTCCGGGTGCGCGTTTGGACCTAGATATTCTTGTCCACATGGAGGGTCTAGGGGGTGCCGGATGAGCTGTTGAGTGCGAGGCAGTACCCTTTTGGCCGCATGTCGGCTGGGTCTTGGAGCCAGCTGTCGTGTATTTAGGAGAAACGTTGCAAAGGTTTGATGTCCTATTATAGCTCAGTCTGATGCTGAGGCTGGACACCGTTAGAGTCCCTGAAGCCCAGAGTCGAAGTTGGTGATGCTTGGCATGGTGTTGAGTTGCACCTTCCGCCTCAACCGGGGCAATAATGTGCGACTTCCTTCTCCTGCGGCTCACATCTCTTCATCCTCGCTTGCTGCTGAACCTTTGCCTGAATCACTCCGAACGACTTTCGTTTCTAGTAAACCCTCATCATCGGTCGGCAGAATACTCTGGATGTCTTTGAATGCGGGTAGATCTGAGCCCAAGGCCTGACGTATCTTGAATTTGCCGTGGTGAGTGCAATATTTACTGTCCTTTTTCCTGCCTCTTGGGAGCTTCAGACCGTAAAGGGGTATCAAAAAACACCTGAACGGACAGTTGAATGCGCAGACGAGATAGCTCTAGCCGACTAACTGTCATAGGCAGGCAAGTGATATCATCCGTCCAGACCACACGGAAATGAAGTTCTGCATAATTCCACAAACCACGATACGATGACTGAAAGTAAAATGCTTTGAACCTTTCACAATGTCAACCGGCAACGAACAGACATCGCTCAACGCGCACTATCCAGCTTTGGTTCAGATGGCAGCCATGCATCATCTACGGCGCGTCTTGCCCCAGATCACGTCTTGCCCCAGAACGCGTCCTTGATCTGAGTGAGCATCCAGGCAACTCAAAATTATTTTAACCGTCGATCAAGTTTGTCCCGACTTTTCTTCCGGCATCGTGGCAGAAACCCTACATTGAGGTTGCGACCGGGCGAGGAATGCTCTCAATTTGCGTCGTATTTTCAACCGTATCGTCTTGACCCGGGGGCTTCCGTAAATTATCAACGACGTACACCATGTTGACAAGGGGAAATGACGGCCAATCCGCACAGTCCTCGAAGTACTGGCTCCATAAGTCATTCCAATCGCCGTTATCCGATTCATAATCGATCCAGTCCCACCCCATTTCGACCGGGAGGACCAACACATGGGTTATAGTCTTAACGCCGAGCGTCTCTTTATTCTGAATCAGCATCCGGGCAGTTTCAATCCCATACAGACTGCCGTTCAAGGCCTTGCCTGCCTCTTCCTCAGCGGAAAACACAACCTGGCCTCCAAAAGCATAATACTCCAAGCGCTCATCCCGTCGATACAAGGCCATCTGGATCGGATTGGTCGTATAGTCGTCTGCACCTTGCAGTATTTCTTCTTGTAGGACGTAACGTAGAGACCTCGGATGCACCCTTGCCACTTGGCAGATCTCCTTCCAGAAATAAGCCGCAAAATCGCCCCAGAACCTGGGCGGCGGGACGGCCATCAGGGCCTCGGGCTGGTTGTGGTAGAACCAAATCGATCGGTAGTTCACTTCGCCCGTAGGTGCTTAGGCAACGAGCAGCCCATTCTTCACATCAAAATGGTTCAAATAAGTCGCCTCCGTCGGCTAACAGGCCAGCCAGCAATCCGCCATACCACAACCATCCCCACATTTGACGGGCCCATGTCTTTGCCCAAATTTCCGACGCTTCGGCAGCGGTCCGGACCCGTGTCATTGCGAGCAATATCTCGGCGCGAACAACGGACTGGTTCCACCCATACGTCGACCAGTCATCGGTCCAGGGGCGCTCTTGCGCGGCGGCGTGGGCGTCCCGTACGCGCCGGTTAAGGAGGTTGCGGGCCTCATCTGGGGATAAGTCGCGGTCGGATGAGGGTCGGCTTAGGAAGATGTCGGCACGCCTGCGGACATTCTCGGGGGAAAGAGCGCGTGCAAACGGAGGGGGCAGGCGGAGGTGCCCCCGGTTGAACATGTGTAGACTCATGATGGTGTTGACGAAGCCTCTGGTCATGCAGAGCTCGCAGACGGTGAGATACGCGAGGAGGTCATAGCGGTGATGGAACCAGGTGGGGGCACCGTTGGTGTATTGGAAGAGATGTAAGAGGCGCCCGAGGACAAACAATGTAGCGGTCCGCGAGCGGAAAGCATAAGCGGCTACCCGGCAGAGGCGCCATGGCGGTGGGTTGGAATAGAAAAGAATGGGTGTATACTAAGCGATTAGCGGGCTGGAGATGAAATGAACAGAAGTGCTGTGAGTGGGTAAATGAAGCTGTTTGGTGAGAGGCGGGGAGGTGATGGGGATACATTTGAACCCGGGCGTGGACTGCCGCTACTTCCTCCCCGCGCACCAGCGAGCGCGATGCTGCGAGCGTTCCCACCGACGGCGCTCGGAGGCCGGAGCGGATCACAGCGACCACTGCTCAAAAGGGTGAGTGCGTTGGCCACGTCTCGCTGCAAGCACTACACGCCGCACCTGTCAACCTGCAGCTTCGTGGGTTCGAACTGCGTGTGGCATCATGGGCTCGGCGATCGGCCAATCAGCAGCTGCGGGGCTCAGCCTTGGGACGGGCCGACTGCCTTACTAGCCCGTTGGTCGGCGTCAATAATGGGTGCAAGTTTGTCGCTGCTGCTAAAACGCGGGACCGAGCCCAATTGGCCACTTCCCAAGGGTGAGGATTAGGTGTGGGCTGGCATGCGGGAAGGTGTGGGTCGGGGGTGTGGGTTAGGGTGTGGGTTAGGGCGGGCGGGTTAAGGTGGGGCTTCAGGGCCAGGGCCAGGGTCAGGGCCAGGGTCAGGGTGAGTGTGAGCGTGAGGATGAGGATGGCGATTAGACGTAGGCAAGAAACTGCTACTCCAAATCTTCCTCAACAGCCCGCGCAAAGGCGAACATATCAATGAAAAAAAAAGAAGCAGAGCAATCAAAAATTATACGGTGGTGCCCCCCAAGGGACCCATACCAGCACCTCTCCGCAAAGCAGAGGAGACCCTGGCAGACTGTCGCATTCTGGAGCGCGAACAGTCCCGCTTCCGTATGAAGAAGAAAAGAAGAGGAGGAGAGGGAGGGGAGAGGGGGTATTTATACCCCTCAGGCGAGGTCCGAGCTTGGTAGTTGATGGGGAGTTTTCCGGCGCTAGTTCTAGAAGGTGGTGATGTTTGTGAGGAAGGTATGAGATGTCCTTTGACCCGCGACGCGTCTTTGACGCGGTGGAGAGCTTACCGCGGAGCGACCGCGTGCCTTCCAACTTCCCTAAGCATCACCACCTTCTTAGCGCCGGAAAAACCTCTATCAACTAGAACCAAGCTCGGACCTCGCTCAAGCGGTATAAGTACCCCCCCCCCCTTTCTCCTATTCTTCTTCTCTTCATACGGAAGCGGAACTGTTCGCGATCCAGAATACGACAGTCTACCGGAACAGCCCTTTGCCGTGGCACAGCGCAGGGGGGGATACTGGTATGAGCTACTCCTTTGGGGAGTATCTCCGCCTAATTTTTGATGGTTCTGCTTCCTTTTCATTGATATGCTCGGCTTTACTGCGGGCTATTGAAGAAGATAATGGGCAGAACTTAGTATAACGCGCCCTTAGAAGGGTTCGATCATCAGAGGAGAACAGTCCGGCTGGACAACGCGTTGAGCAGGACGTAACGACGGAAGAAGAGCATGTATCCATGAGTGAAAGGCACGAAGAGTGCGGATATCAAGAACTCTAACCCTTAAATTAGGCTTAAAACCTAGCAACCTAACAACCTAACTTAACAGTCAACAATCTGTGCTGAAGCGAGAACAATCTATCTCTAAACCGAACCCCCGAGACAAGCAAAGCAAAACCCACAATCTGATTCCCCCCGAGGGGTCCTCATTGCTGAGTTCGAGTATCCAACGCCAGACGCCGAATGTGTGAAAACCAGATCATACCACCTTCTCGCTATGCGGAAACCAGAAGACCACCTCCACAAACGCCAAAAATGCGTGTAGAAACATGAAGCATCGAAACCACCGCCTCTTTCACCCCATAATCCCCCTCTGCTCACACCCTTTCCCCCTAGAAGAACATCCTCACCTTCCCCCTCCCCTCCCCCTCCCCAAGCCGCCAAAGCTCCTCCACCCTCTCCCACCCCTCACACCACCGCCACAAACTCCGCTCCCTCTCCTCCGCCACCACCGCCGTAAAAAGCGTCGACCACCCACTCGCCCCCGCATCATAAAACGCCTGCGCGGCCGCCGCCTCCCGACTCCCCCTCCTCACAACCTTGAACACCGGGACATCCCCCACACCCCCCCCAGACAGCATCCCCTGCACAACGCTATACCAAACACAGTTCGCCCCCCGGAGCCTCGCCTGCTTCGCACGGCTGCACTTCTTGCACCCGTTCAGCCACCGCGCCGAGCTGGCCACACTGCCCGCGCTCAAGCTCCCGTCGGACTCAGCACTACTCTCGCTCTTGGCATCGTCCTCCTCATCCTCATCCCCGCTCTCCTCTCCACTCCCCGCATCCTCATCCCCCTCCCGCTGCTGCGCGCGACTCTTCCGCCCCCCCTCCCCCGCCGCCACCTTCCCATGCCCACCCGCAACCTGGCACGGCACACCCTCGATATCCTCCTCTCCCGCCCCGGGGACCATAAGCGCGCGCCCCACCGCAACCCTTACTGTCCCCGCGCCCACCGGCCCGCGCTCCGCCGGCCGCATGAGCCGCCTGATGTGCTCATCCGCGAACTGCGCCTTAGCGTGCATCCCGACACCCCCACCCGCCCCCGGAAACTTTGCCAGCAGTGCAATCTGATCGAGCACGGGGCCGGCGGGTTGCGCATACCACGTGTCCTCGTCCCCGTGGCGCAGGAGCCACCAGAAGCGGCGCAAATCGGAAGTGGTCAGGTCGTGGAAGGTGAGGTAGGCGCGGCGGGGCGCGAAGGGTGCGAGGCTGACCAGGCCGTCGGTTCCGTTGGTCGGCGGCACGATGCCACTGTCGTAGAGCGATTTTACGGGGATGAAGGCCTTGCTGGTCCAGACGGCGGGAATAGGCGGCGGGGACGAGTGGCCGCGCTGATGGCTGCCGGATGTCGAGGTTGCAGTGCGCGAGCGCGAGGCCGATGTGACGGTGGACGGGGGACGTTGGGGCCAGGCAGTGGGTGCGGGGGTAGGAAGGCCGATCGGGGCTTGGGGCTGGGGATGGGGATGCGCGGGGGCGGGGAACAAGGCGGGTGGGAAGGGGGCGTAGAGCCCGGGCGGCGGGGGCATGGCTGCGAGGGGGTACGGGTAGGGATATGGATTGTAGCGCGGTGGTTGCTGCTGCTGCTGCTGCTGCTGGTGCAGCTGCTGATGCAGTTGCTGCTTGAAGGGCAAAGGAGAAGCCGTGTACATAGGGGGTGGGGGCGGGGGCGTGGGCGCCAGGACGTGCGGTGCGGGCGGGTAAGCGGAGAAGGAATGCTTGCGGGCACGGGGGCGGGGGCGGTGGGCCGAGGGGGGGTGATGGGCTGAGAGGGATGGGGACTCGCACCGCCGGAGCTGGGCGAAGTGGGGATGGTCAGAGTCAACCGGGACCATGCGCGGTGACTGCGTGACAGTGGGAAGAACGGGAGCGGTGTTGGAGCGCTTCGGGCCGGGTGGCGGGCCGTAAGCGTATTTCCACTGGCCGGCAGCGTGCTGGGCGGCCGTGGATGGCCAGGCGTGCACGTGGGGCGGGCCGCCGGCCTGCGCGTGGAAGCCATGGACGGGAGTGTGCGTCCTGACACTGGGAGTGTGGATGCGGACAGTGGGCGACGACGCCGCAACGAGGGCCTCCGGCGGCGCTGTGCCGTCAGACATGCGCCGCAAGGGCGAGGAGGGGCCGTGGACGTCGCTCATGGCGGGAGAAACGGAGGGCTTGACGACGACGAAGGTTTCGTCGTGCACGTCCATGGTGCCTTGGGGTTAGGGGGAAAGAAAGAAAGGCGGATGGAGTGGCATGGGGGAAGCTGTGCTCGTCAGCGATGAGCCCAACAGTGAGGGTTAAGTACGCGTCGCGCCGCACAGCACCACGCGTTCGCCATCCTTCCCCTCGGGCCAACCCCCCCCCCCCCCCCGCC
The DNA here is from genome assembly GCA_010356995.1 of Trichodelitschia bisporula. Lineage (NCBI taxonomy): Eukaryota > Fungi > Ascomycota > Dothideomycetes > Phaeotrichales > Phaeotrichaceae > Trichodelitschia > Trichodelitschia bisporula. The sequence continues at coordinate 482,869 of ML996689.1, read as the reverse complement.
CCGTATCGCCGTATCAGCGGGCCCATCTGCACTCGTAGATCAAAATGGACTAGCTCGCCGACGTGGAGGCTCTTCGCGGGGGGCCACGGCGGGGTCCTGGCTTGGGGCCCGCTGAGGTGGCGGCGCGGGGCAAGTCGCGCGGCCACGCAGCAGTGCTGTACTGCGAGCTACGACCTGTAGCGCGAGGGACGCCGACCGCGGACTACTTGGCCGACTGTCGTTGGGCTCGTGGGTTACCAATGGCGGGGAGAAGGCGGGAGCGCAGGAGAGTCCTTTTGCGGGTGCTGGCCCGGTTGCTGGCGGAGGCGATGAGGGACGCGTCCTATGGAAGTTGAGCGGGCGTTGCTTTTTGCGTAGACCTCGGTGTGGGGGATGAGGGGCGGGCCATTCTGCTACCCCGCGTTGCCTCGTGAAGGCGAGGCTTTGCCTTGTCCATGAAAAGGATGCAAAACACGATCGAGGCGGCCTCCCAGTCAGGCACAGCGAGTTCAGTGGATACACGGACATACGCAGACATCTGAGTATCAGATCAGTGATGCGAGACAACGGACGGGGCGTAACTATGAGATGAACGATATGCCCCGCGGCCAATGGCGGGGTAGCTGGACGCCATTACATGGCGACGTGGGGGGTGTTGGCCAGGGCGTAGCAATCGCAGCCGGGCCGGGCATAATCGCATGCAGGGCGTTCGATGTTCGGAATCCGAGGCCCAGTACTCGTGTGCGCAGTGGTTTCCGGTAGAGTGGGTGCTAGGCGGTTTGGGAGCTGGCGCCGAGGCGAACCGTGCTCCAGGCAGGCGATGTGCAGTGTGATAGGCGCGTCTGCGGCGGCTTATCATGGCATTGGCGCGTTGGTGAGCATGTTTCGTGGCGAGCTGAATAGTCGACAGACAAGTGTTGCACAAGACTGACGCTGGCGTCTATGTCTCGCAGAGAAGATAATGAGACGATGCAGGGCAATGAGCTGCAGAGTTGACGAACCGAAGACGTGATCTTGTGAAGTTGGGACAGTTGATGTTGATGTTGATGTTGGGTACGCGGGTCGGCAAGGCTTCACGAAAATCCGACGACAGGGTCATGATCCGGATCGAGCGCTGATATCCCGACTAGGCAACTATTCATTTTAAACTGCGTCACGTCTCAGCTTTTCGACGTCCCTCCATCAATGTGCTGGCTACGTGTGGACTAAGAAACTAATTTTTGGATGCTGTCTGTTTCGCTTCAGAGATCGATCTGGGAGAAAATAACCGTCAAGCGTACGTACGGCTTCGGTGTGGTGTTGCCTCCGAGAGCTTCGCTTTCTAGCCTTCATTCTACTTCAACCCTCAAAGAAGCATCCTTTCGCTGCATCCTCTCGGCAAGTTAGGTGGAAATATCACATGAACTTTCTGTCCATAGAGCCTGGGGTTGATCAAGCGGCAACATCTGTCTGCTCCTCCGCATCACCGACAAGCTTCAATCCTCCTCTCGGCCTACATAACTGAGTACCTCGAGCAGCAGAAACCATGTTAGCTGAGCCATAGTGGCTCTCCATCAGTGATTTTCCGTTTCCTTGACCGTCAAGACGCTGACATGTGCTGCGCGGGTAGAATGGTGACGGCATCGACATTATGATATTAGCTCCTAGTCATGCTTTTTACGCTTAACGGCGCACTGTCCCATCAACACGATTAACCCGTCTTAACCCGTCTCAGCCCTCTTAGCCCTCTGCACAGCATTCTAGGCCGTGACAGGCACAACCTTAAGCTCGACGCGGTTGCAACTAACCGGCAGCTTCGTCTCGGGTTGCGTCCTCCCACCATCCAGCCAGAACAGCTGCGGCACTCCATGGTTCCAGTCACACACTAATACGCATCAGCCATGCCCACCCACACCAAACCACACAGGATACTCACCAAGCCACCCACCCCACTGCTCCGACTTATGCACAATATTTCCACCCTCAACAGCAAACCCGCCACTCCCGCTCCCGCCATCAATGGTAACCGGATTCCACAGCGTGTACGCGCCGTACCGCAGGTTCCAACCAAAGGGCGGCGTGCTGTTGAACCACAGCAGCGACGAGTTATCCAACCGGCCCATGTGCGCAGGCGCCAGGGAGGACAAGAGCGCGGCGTCCGACAGCCCGGCGCCGGTGTGGTAGGCTGTTACCCAGAGCGCATTGTGTTGCGGGGAAGGCGGGAGGGTGGCGGTGCGAACGTGGAACCAGGTATCGTTTTGCGCGGTGGCGAGGGGGAGGAGGGCGGCGAGGAAGAAGATTAGGAAGTTCATTGTTGCGAGTTGTAGGGTGTTGGAGTTGGAGAGGTGGTTAAGTGGAGGTGGTGCGAGGAGGGTTGTAGTTGGAGGCCTCGATAAGTTGGACAGAAAGAAGCTACACAAACCGCGGGGACAACTACTATGTATACAACCGGGCAGATGATGTAACGGGCAATCTGTGCGACCCTCCCCCCCGCGATGCGGAATGGAATGAGCGGCTACGTGCGACTGCAATATCGGGCCACTCTAAACGGCGGGCGCAGCGCGGGGCCCGTCCACCCTATTTTCGTGCATCGCGTCTTCCGTCGTTGTATCGATCCTGCCTCTTCGTATCCATCGGTCGACACCGATGAGCGTCTGCTTGCCAGCGGAAGCGACGATGCCAGACGTGGTGCGACGATGACGATGCTGGTGGCGGTAGGGAAAGAAGGAGGGCACGAGGGAGATATGTAAGATGGGCCAAGGTCCTGCGGCTTAAAACGGCCTCGACCCCGCATTTTGCTTTTGTGAAGCTGTGGTTCGGGAGCTGGGAGAGATGAGTGGTGCATCGCCCATCGCCGTTTCGTTTGTCCTGCGGGGGACGTGAGGCGGAGTGTCGCGGATCGCGATGGCAGGGGGCGCTAATTGGGTGTCGCGCGTTGTTTGCCCGGCAACGGCCTTTGTGCCCCCAAGCACTGGACTCGATCTGGGGGTGCATGCATCCTTCTCGTGTTGGTGCAGATCTTCAATAGTGTTGGTGCACACGCCTTCCGGTGTTGGTGCGCTGCGCATCAGAAGACCGCCATCGAGGTAGCCCTAGCATCGTCGGCCGCTTGCCTGGGAGCGGGGCCAGCCGATTTCGACCGGCCCGATAGACGGCATCCTGCAACAACAAAGCGCAGCCATCTCTCTCCCGAACCGAAACATCTGTTTCACCCATCCCGGGAACCACAATTGCGAAACAACGTCAGCCGAGACTCCTCCCGCACGTCACACCCGCACCCCCACCCCCCCCCCCCCCCCCCCCCCCCCCCCCCCCCCCCCCCCCGGCCCAAAGCTTATCCCCACTCCAATCGGCCCACTCCCGATCCGAGGCCCGAATCCAACCCCGCAATTGGCGCGCGGGCGTAAAGCCGCGCATCAATCCCACGGCGTCAGCTTCGCATTACCATCCCGACGAATTCACCATCACCTGGATCTACGATATTCCCAACCCACCGCAACAATGCCGCTCTGCACCCTCACCCTCGTCTCCCTCCCCCAGGGGACCAGCATCCCAACCTTCCTTTCCACCCTCCGCTCCGCCGGTATCTCACCCATCGTCGTCGCCAAACCCCTCCGCTGGATAATCCTCCCCTCCTCCCTCTCCACAACACCCCTCCTCTCCCACAGCCCCTCTCACCCCTGGACCCTCCTCCTCCTCCTCCCGCCAGGCACCACCTCCCTCCCGTCTTCCATCCTCGCCAGCCTCCCCCTAACCTGGTCCATCCGCGCCGGGATACCCTCTCGTTTACTCAAAGACTTCGAATCCAAAAACGAGTCCCTCCTGAATCCGCCGGTCGCCCCGCCGGTGTACCGTGATGAAAAGCCCCTGACCACGCCCGGGAGCCGCGACCTCGAACTCGATTCCGAGCTCGAAGAATGGGTTTCCAGCCTACCCGAGCGCCAGCGCAGCCACCCAATCTCCATGCTCAACCTGCTCGCCTTCGTCGAAGGGCGCAAGGGGGAATATCTCAAGTACGGCGCCGCGTTCGGCGAGAGCGCAGGAAAAAAACACGGCGGGAATGCCAAGATCGTAGGGACCGTGGTGAAGCCGGAGAAACCCGCTGGAGAGGGGTGGCAGCACAGTGATGGCAGTGCAGATGGCTGGGACGAGATTGCGATCGCGCATTACCCGAGCCTCCGGCATTTCTGTGCGATGCTGGGGAGTAGGGAGTATCAGGAGGCGAATAAGACGTATCGGGTTGGGAGTTTGAGGGATACGTGTATTCTTTGTACCATGGAGGTTGGGGATGATGGGGAACTGAGGGGGGGACGGGGGGCGGGGAGTAAGTTGTAACGGGGCGTGGGAGGCAAGCTTGAATATAAGGAACACTGGAGTGCGTAAAAGCATGTTGTACATGGATATATTGGAGAGTGAAGTATGCTATTTCTACAAGAACGCCGCCAAACCCAAATGTACGATCCAAGCAAGAGATGAGATGCTTCATACCCTCATACCATCATCGCCCCCAATCCCCACCAATCAAACCCTAACCCCCCTCTCCCTTCTCCCATCCAACGGCGAACTCCCAACCCACTCCTCCTCCTCAACCCTCAACCCCAACCCAACACCCCTCTCCCCCTCCGGACTCGGACTCCAAACCGGACTCAACGCCACCCTCGGCCTGCTCTTAAACACACTCTCATACTCCGCATCCTCACTAAATAGCGCATCAGTAGGCGTGGCATCGCGCCGAACCCCCTCCCCCACACCCCGCATCCCCTGCCCCTCAAACTGATTCACAGGAAACAAACTCGTCCGTCTAGCCGGACGCAGCGGCTGCGGCGCATGCGCGGGCACCAGCGCAATCGAGTGTCGCGTGCGCTCCATGAGACTCAAGCGGCGATCCAGCGCCGCAGCCGCGGGGCTCTGCGGCGGCGACGTCGAGGCGGCGGATCCGGGAGCGGACGGCGGGGACGATGGCACAAGCGCTGGCTTAGACGCCGCGCTGTGCGCGATCATGGACAACCGCGTGCGCTCGGCGAGGCTGAGCGGGGCGGAACGCTTGGTAGGCGAGTGCGGCGCGGCGTTCATGATCCCCGCGATGATTTTGGCAGCCGGATCGTCTGAGTCCGGCGAGGGCGAGGGCGAGGGCAGGGACGGCGAGGCGGGCGCGTAGGAGCTGCGTCGTGAAGGGGATGGGGGGGCGAAGGAGCTGTGCCTTGAGTGCGCGGGGCGGGGGGAGCGGGCGGCGCTGTTTGTGCGGGAATGGGAGCGGGATGGTTGGGAGGGGGCGGGGGGTGGGGGCATGGTTGTTGCGGGGTTGGTGGTTATGCCTCCACCTGTGTTGCTGCTGGTGGGAACGACGGGGTTGCTTTGCGTGCGTGGCAGCGGGAGCTGCGGGATCTGCGGGGTGTATTTCGGGGGGTTGGGAGCTGTGACGCGGAGCGAGGGATTGGTATTACTTCGTTGCAACGCACCGGGAGCGGTAGGGCGGAGGGACGGAATTGCACTCATCACTGGCTTTGGGATGCTGGGCTTCGGCTTCGGCGCCGCTGCCGCTGCCGCTGCTGTCTCACGGGCTTCCGTGGCAGCCGCATCGAGCGCACGTGACTTGACAAGGCGGAGACGAGTCTCGAGATCCAGATGCTGAGTTGCCGGTTCAGGAATAGGGACATTGATGCTCGCCGCGGGCGGGAGGGGCTGCTTGGCCGGCGAAAAGACATTGTCGAATGGCGCCGACTTGTACGGCTGGAAGGCATCGCGCTGCGCGAGGATATGATCCTGCGCCGAGCGATTTGGGCCGAAGCGCGTGATGTTCCCAGGCTGAGGAGACCGACGAGCGGCAGGCTTGCGCGTCGCAGCTTTGTCAATGTCAACGCTCCAGCCCAAGCCACCATCCCGCTTGGTGCGAGAGGCGGCGGCGAGGTCAGTACGCATCTTCGCAACGATATCCTGGTAGGTGTGTACACGCTCGGCCACTTCCTCGTCGTACACGCTGGGGGCGGCCGCTGTTTCAGGCTGCAAGAGCTGGTGCTGGTTGAATTGGAAGGGGAGTTCCGTTTGCGCGGTAGTCGTCGCACGAGTCGTCTCCGCAGTCGGCGTCTTGACTATCTTCTCGCGGAATGCCTGCCACTTCTGCAGCCGCTCGGCCTGGTTGCTGATGCGTTGTTCGAGATTCTGCAGCAACCCGACTGTTTCCTCGGCGGGCTGCAGCGTGCCGCCCGACATGACGACACGCCACACATCCTGGAAGGGCTGGTGCAGCAGCTGGTCGCCGGCCTCGGTATCGTCTCCGTAGAGCAGCGTCTCCGGCCATTTGCTGTGGCCAGGCCAATTTTCGTGCAGCGTCTTTTTCGCCTGCGCTTCCTCGGCTGCGCTGACGGACGCAAGCTGTGTCTTAGAGCACTTGTCCCAGCGTTCCTGCAGCTGCGCGCTCTTAGTGTCAAGCAGATTTTTGAACTCGCGGACTCGCTCCCGCATCTGCTCCTTACGCTGGAGTAGTCGGGTGAGCGCCGCACGGTGGGCGATGGCCAACGGGAGTAGCGAGCGCTGCTGGGCAGGGTCCAGCATCGACGCCGTCGCCAGTCGAATAGCGACAGGAGCACGGCGCGCGTCGCTGAGGCGCGCAAGCTCTACCTTGCGCAACACGGCCGTCGAGAAGACGACAAGAATCTCCACGAGCTTATCGCCCTTGCACTCGTCCAGCATCGTCTTGCGCAGCGTCGACTCGCGCCCGAGCACGCCATTCTTTTTCAATTCATTGAGCGAGCGATAAAGGGCCGCACGCAGGTTAAGCGACTGCAGCGGTTCGAGAGGCGGAAAGAAGGGTTGGAGTTTCTGCGCACTCAGCATGCAATCTACGGTCAAAAAAAGAAGCAACCTACGTCTCGCGCCTCGTCCGCATCCCAAATCTCAAACAACCGGAATAACGCCCACTCGACGCATCTGATGCGCTGTTTCTGATTTTGCTGCGAGTCTTTCGTCGAAAAGGTGCGCGGGGTGATGCCTGGCCAGTCCGGCTTGCGGTCAAGGTCGAGCAGGCGGAGGTTGGTAACGAACAGGTCAGCGACAGGACGGAGAGGCAGCGCCGCGACAGGAGGAGCGGAGTTGGAGGCGGGCTGAAGGCGGGCCATTGTCGCTCATGAGGTGCGAGCAGCAGGTGAACGAACGGAGATCATGGAGAGGTGTGTGGTTGCGGGTGATGGTGGTGGTTGTTGTTGTTTTGTTTGCCAGCGAATGCGGTGGAGATGCGCATTCTCACGGCCCATTTGTGGAGTTTGACCTCTTGACCCTTCCGCCCCCCCACCCCTGCAGTCTGCAGTGGCTTGTGCGTCCCGTTTTTCCCTGGCGGCGATTGCAGTTCCCTTTTGGTTGGCGACGCGCTTTTGTTTCCTTCCTTTCGCACTGCTTTCTTGCTGTTCCATAAAACCGACCTCTCTCTCTCTCTTCTCTCTTCTCTCACTCACTCTCTACTTCCTTTGCTACCCATACTTTACTCTTAACAGCTGCTGTGTTTGCTGTGCTACTTCACGGCATTCCTACGGTACCAGTCAAAGTTTAAGCCTCCCCACCACAAGCCCGGAAAACGACCCCGCTCCGCACTCCGCTCCACGAGATGCCCCTCGACGTTACAACGTGTTCGTTTGGTCCCTACTTGATTCTTTGCTTCAACGGCAAGCTAACCTGTCCTAGCGCAAGGCCATGGGGCCTCCGCGGAGGAGGAATGGACACCGGAGACCGGTACGTCGAGTCACACTGCTGCGTTGCACAACCCGGCAGCATTCTTTAATTCCACCCCGGGCACCATGCTGATCAGCACCAGTCCTGTCCACTCTCCCCGATAGGCCCGAGACTCACACTTCATCTCCCGTTCCGTTCTTTCACATCCTCGAGCGCCTCAAGACCACAAAGCGTGAGGGCTGGCGCCGCTTCGGTATCACCAGCGGGGAGTCGATCGCGGACCACATGTACCGCATGTCCATCATCTCGTTATTGGCTCCCGCGTCGCTCAAACTTGATACCTCCCGCTGCGTCAAAATGGCCCTAGTGCACGACATGGCCGAGTCTCTGGTCGGCGACATCACCCCCGTGGACGGCGTCCCCAAGGCCGAGAAGTCACGTCGCGAGGAGATCACCATGGACTATCTGTGCAAAGACCTTCTCGGAAACTGTGGCCTCGTTGGGACAGAAGAGATCCGAACGCTGTGGACGGAGTACGAAGACAGCAAGACCCTGGAGTCGCAGTTCGTTCACGACGTCGACAAGATCGAGCTTATGCTCCAGATGGTGGAGTACGAGCGGGCCGGTAAGGGCTCCGTGGATCTTGCCGAATTCCTGCGTGTCGGTTCGCAGATTGTCTTCCCGCAGGTGCGTGAGTGGTTCGAGCGTCTGGTCCAGGAACGCAAAGCCTTCTGGGACAGCGTGGGGAAACGGCCCGAAGGCGTGCTCGAGATTACCCCCGACTTCTACAAGTATCCGGCTGTACAGACCTGAAGCAACGCCCGTAATGAGATATGACAATAGACCGTTCCGGGACTAGTAGTTCTTGCGGACCCGATTGCCTTTCCCCGGCCCTTGTGTCCTCCTTTTCCCGCAATATTATCATGTGAAGCCCGCTTATATGAACAGTTGGAGTCGCACGCAGCCCAGATTCTTCCGCCACGGCTGGCTTCCGCGAGGTACAGTGCTGGTTGTGTATATTTGGACATAGTCCTCCAGCGTATTACACGTCAGCCTTTGGGAGATCTCCCATGTCTAAGTGAAATTTAGCACGATGTGCCGAGCCAACGCTGGCGAGCCACTAATTTGCTAACGGTCATTCTCAATCGGAGATTCAGATGGCGACAGGCCTGAGTGCATGGCTATCAAGACTCTAAGTATACAATTGGAGAGTCTAGTTGAATCTATCAACATATTGAAGATCATTTATCCACAATTAAAGGCTACCATGATTTGCTTTTGCCGAACTAATACTCGTACTCGCCTAGTGCCTTTCACTATTCGACTTTACAAGCCGAAATCATAAACACATGCCAAATTCCCAGCCCGAGGAAACATTACCCGCCTACCCAATCATCTCCCCGGACCATTGCCATGCTTGCATGCCTCCCCCGAACCCCATCACCGATCCCATCACCAATCCCTGACCTCTTCCCCATGGGGGACACCCAATCCGGAAAGCCGCTTGGCACCCTCAACCTCACCCCGCGCGCTCCACCTCCATCTACTCACTCCGCTGTGGTGGAACACCATTCCATTGGTTTGTGCCGCATGGGACAACACGTCAATCGTCTCCGCTTGTGCATCATCGTCACTTCGATGCTCGGCTTCTTGTCTGGCAACTGCGCGTGTGGAGTTGGCGGGCTGATCGCTGGCTAGTGCTGACCGCCTTGACTGCGCGCGGACGTGAATCGCCGCGGCTAAAACAGCTGCATTTACGGCCCGATGGCCTGATAGATTCAATTGGGGGATTCAATTGGGAGTTGCGATGGTACTAGAGTGCGGCGTGTGGTGAGGGAGATGCGGCGGTGCGCGGGGTATGTCGATCGTTGCGGGGAAGGTGGAGCCTCTTGTCCGGTTTTGCGTTCTTGGGGGGAGTCTGGATATCAACTTTCGAGAAACGGCTTCTTCGTTGGCTCTACTCTTTATCTGAGTTGCTCATTATTAGGGACGATGAGCTGATGTCGAGCTAGGACGGAGGCTGGAGCTTCGACGCGCCAGCGTTGTACTGGCTCGGCCTTGTACACGGCGCTTTTGCGGAATCTGGCCCCCCGGGACGGTTTAGACGCCGCCACACGCGGAGTGTACGAGTCTGTGGTTTCAACACCGGAAAGCGTGACTTTGCTCTCAATCCCAGCATCCATCTCGAATCACCTCTGCCATCTGCCATCCAATTCCCCAACCCGCGGCATCATCCGCCTCAACGAAGCGGCCCGACGGGTGAGAATTGCGGGGAAAACAACCTGAGTGCTCATTGGCGACGGCGGAGAAGCAAGTGGGACGACGGGTATTGAGTGGTCGGCGAGTACGCGCTAGACGCGTGCTAACTATATCGGCGTTAAACGACTGGGGATGCGCTGGATGGTTTGGTTCGGCTGCCTTGGCAACAGCCTTGCTGCGCCGGGCGAATGACGTCGCGGGCCTTATTCCCGGTGCGAGGTCGAGGGCTGGCATTCAAGCTTCCGTGAGCTGGGTGCGGACAGACAGTGGGCATCGGAATGGTTTATGACATGGGCGAGTGGTGGGCATCGGAATGGAAATGCAGCTCTGGATGTGCTGAGAGGAATTGATATCATTGTCACATTGCAACATACCACGTAGTAGCTGGACCTCCTCATGGACCCGCAGACCCACCATCTCGACATCTGGCCAACCATGCGTCGTCCCTTTTGCGGGGAAGCACTAGCAACCCCCCCTGACCCCAGACCCACGCACCCGCGACCATCTCCTTTTTGTGGATCAACACGGTTTCCGGTATCCGGGGTGCGGAGTCAATGCCGTATATGAACTCCCCCGGCCCCATGGGTCGGGAAAGTGTCTCTGTCGCGTGCCTTGCTCCACTACCGATACTTGAAACCCCTATATTCGAGTTCCCTCAGACAAGACCAGCACCATGGCCACTCCACAACACGCTGCCCTCGGGCACGATCATGTCGAGAAGGACTTCAGCAAGGGGTACACCAACGGGACCAATGGCGTGGAAAACGGTGGTACTTCCTCCCAGCATCCCTCTCCTCAAACCATCTCATCTCTAACACCCCCAGGCTACCGCACCCAAAACCTACACCCCACGCCCTCCAACGACGAGGCCCTGCACCGCATCCGCACAGCCGGCAGCATCAACATCTCGCCGGAGCTCTTCGAGCAGCTCTACCTCTCGCCCCAAACCGCCGTCAAGGGCGACCTGCGCAAGACATACGGCAATCCCACCCCCGTCGCCCTAGTCGGTTTCCTAATGTGCGCAACGCCGCTCGCCATGGACCTAATGGGCTGGCGGGGAACAGGCGGCGCGGGCGTCGGGGCGGCAACGGTCGGGAACTATTATTTCTACGGCGGGATGCTCATGGTGCTCGGTGCGATCGGGGAGTGGCTGCTCGGGAATACGTTCCCGTGCGTTGTGTTCGCGACGTTCTGTGAGTAGCGCAGCTGCGTCTTCGTCAGTGCCACATTTTGTGAGTATCGGCTAACCCGCGACAGCCGCGTTCTGGTTCTCCTTCGGCGCAACGCTAACCCCCTCCTTCAACGCCGTCGCCGCCTACACCGACCCCACCGTCTTCTACAACAGCTACGCCTTCTACCTCATCGCCTTCGGCCTGATCAATTTCATCTTCATGATCGCCTCCCTCCGCACGAACATCTGCTTCTTCGCCATCTTCTTCTCCCTCGTCATCTGCCTCCCTAGTCTGGCGGGGAGCTACTTCCACGCGGCGCAGGGCAATATGGATATTGCGCATAAGTTGCAGGTCGTTGCTGGGGCTTTCTTGTTTATCTGTGATGTGAGCGGGTTTTGGCTGGTTGCGGGGATGTTGGTTGCGAGTGTTGACCTCGGGATTCCGATGCCTGGTATGTGTGCCCCTATCCCTTGGTGCTGGGCTGTGCTGGGCTGTGTTAACATGTGTAGTTGGTGATCTCACCCATATCTTCAAGTCCGGAACCGAGAAGCGCAAAGCAAAGGCGCACGTCGCCACGGGCCGCGCGGCTGACGTGGTGTAGCCGCGCTCCGGTGCGCCGGCGGGCTAGCGGAAGTGGACCCTTCCAAAGATCCTTAGGGTCATGACCCCAATAGCGCCTTCCCTAACCATTAACCAAGCTGAATGGCGCAGTGGAAGCGCGCCGGGCTCATAACCCGGAGGACGGTGGATCGAAACCACCTTCAGCTAGTTCTTTTTGCCATTTTGGGCGAGTTCTTTTTGCGCCGGGAGGGAAAACATAAATATCGGAAGGGGTTTAATGCAGCTTCGTGCATGTTCGTCAACGTGGCGTGTGTGGGCATAAAGGGCGGTAATGCGAGCATAGCCTTTCGAGCATAGTTTTGCGACTTTCGATTTATCCTGTACATAATCAGACTTCCTACCACCGACCTCGATCAGATCCCAACACGCAATACCCCCTAAAGCCGTAACTACTCAAACACCTCCACCCCCATCCGCCCTGCATCCCTTACTGCTTCTTCGCGTCGCGTTCCGCCTTCTTCAGCGCCCGTTTCCTAATAGTCTCATGCATCACCAAATTTCTCTGCAACACGAAACCCGACCACACGCCTAACAACTGAATCCCCCAAAGCAGCAACGCATGCGCCCAGTACGGCGTTACCGTAAACGGCACGCCCTGGCTCCCGCCACTCCGTCCAATCTTCCCCAACGCGGACCGAACAAATGTTTTCGGCGTAGGCACCATCGCGCTGGCGCGCCGGATCTTGCTCATGGCGCTGGCGACTAGGTGACTCTGTACGACCTGCACGCTGACGCCGTGGGGCGCGAGTTCAGCTCCTAGGGCTACGGCCCAGTGCTGCAGGAAGGCCTTGCTCCCGGAATAAGTTGCGAGCAGGGGTGTGGGCAGGACGCCGCCGAAGGAGGCCATTGTGAGGATGAGACCGCGTTTGCGGGCTGCCATCAGCGGTGCGATCATGCGGGTTACGCGTACAGTGCCGAGGCAGTTTATGGTTATGATATCGTCAATTTCGGATTTGGGCGTGTTGATGAAGTACTCCGGGTAGCTGTGCGATTGGCCCACGTTATTGATGAGTAGGGAGATATCCAGTGGGGCGGTTAGTTGGGCGAGTTTATCATAAGGTGCGGTGTCTGGCGAGCTGAAGTCCATGGCGTGGGTGAGGACTTGGACGCCTGTTTTTGCGCGAATTTCCGTGGCCAGGGCTTCGAGTTTGCTGGCTGTGCGGGAGACGAGGACGACGTTGAAGCCCTTGGCTGCGATTTGCAGGGCGTATTCTTTGCCAATGCCGTCGCTGGCGCCGGTGATTACGGCCCAGGAGCCTTTGGGGCCGAATTTGTACAGCTGCGGGGGTGGGTCAGTTTGATATGAGGGAAGAGGTTGGAGGGGGGAGGACGCGTACGGAGTCACCCGGCAGAAGGAACAGGCTGGCGAGGAGCCGGAAGAAGCTCAACACCTTGAGCGAGAGGTATAGCCCACCCACGGCCGCGAGGCCGAGGAGCGCGGGTTGTGCGCTCGGCGAGGAGAGGGTGGAGGGGAGGGGCATGGTGGTATCTTGTGGGGGTGGAAAGTTGTTGAGTGAGGCGCTGGGGCCGAGAATGCGCTGGAGATGGCGAGTAGAAGGGTTTTCGCGCTCGGGGGATGGGTTTGAAGTCGAATTCCGCAATACGATGGTCGATTCAGTGGGAGTGAGGTGTAGAAGTAGAAGTGTGAGGAACGAGTGAGGTTGAGGTGATGTATCCCCAACAGTCCGCAATTCTCAATCGAATTATCGATCGGGCACCCCCTGCGCGCATCCGCCAATCCGGAACTTCGCGCACGGAGCTTCAGGCCATCCAACAAAGCTTCAGGCCCCCCGACTGGAGGACATCACCTCCGCATCTCAACCTCCCCCGATTCACCACCAACAACAAAAGCATCGCAAAGCACCAATTGACAAGCCAAAACACCAATTAACCCAGCATCAATCCCACCATGGCCTCTCTCGCCCACCTCCAGTCCTACCTCCCCCAACACCCCGGCCTCCTCCCCCCCTTCCTCGTCTTCGTACGCACGCCTTCCCCCCCCAATCCCCAAAAAGCTAACCCCCTAGGTCGGCGTCGTGTCCTTCGCAAACAGCATCCAAGCCTACCTCACGCTTCAATTCACACAACAAGTGTACCTCGGCGCCCCCTCCTCAACGAACAATCCCGCACTCACCTCGCCCGCAACGCCACTCTCAAGCCGCACCTTCGGCACCTGGACCACCCTCGCCGGGCTAGTCCGCATCTACGCCGCCTACAACATCGACAACGCCGCCTTCTACCAGCTCGGCTTTGCAACTTATCTGCTCGCCGCCTTCCACTTCTACTCCGAGTGGCTAGTATTCGGGACCGCGCGGTGGGGGCGCGGACTCGCGGGCCCGGCGTTTGCGGCTGCGGGGGGTCTGTTGTGGATGTGGTTGCAGTGGGGGTATTATGTGAAGTAGGCACACGGAGGGGATTTGGATATAGGATTTCGCGGGGTTGGTCTACAAGGGGGAAATTATGCTTGGTCTAATTATGCGGAGGGGCATGGGCTAGATCCGGTGCAAAATTACAGCTTCTTGCGGTATAATTCGCCGCCGCAGTCGCGCAGACGGGCGGCCGCTTGCTCGGGCGTGATGTCTCGCTGCGGCTCGGCGAGCATTTCGTATCTGTTGCGTTAGCCGCGGAAAGCTGTCATGCGGATCGAGCTACGTACCCAACTAGGAACTTGCGCACCGTGGCGCTGCGCAGCAATGGCGGGTAGAAGTGCATGTGGAAATAGCTGGACTCGATTTCTTCCGCAGAACCCTCGAGCGGCGCTTGATGCAGTCCCATGCCTGTATCCGTCAGTCCACGCCAACCAGCCAGACAAGTGCCACTTACTGTAAGGGAAATGCGTCTCGAACAGGTTATCGTAGCGGCGGGTGACCTCCGCCATAACCTCCGCAAGCGCGCGCCGCTCCTCATCATCAAAATCGACCAGCGCCCGCTTATGCGTCCGACTCACAACCAGAACCTCAAACGGCCACGTCGCCCACCAAGGACACACAGCCACAAACGCCTTATTCTCAAACACCACCCGCTCCTTCTTCCGCGACTCCAGCTCCGCATAGTCCGCCAGCATATGCGCGCCGCCCTGCTCACGGCGATACTTCATAAGCTGCACCAGCTCCGCCGCAGGCTCCTCAGGTGTGCCCGTCGTAGTCCACACCTGCCCATGCGGATGCGGATTCGAACACCCCATCGCCGCGCCCTTGTTCTCGAAGATCTGCATCCAGCGGTACTGGGCCTCGGGCTGGGTGATCGAGGCATGCGGGTCGCGGGGCGGGGCCTCGACGGGCCCAACAAGGCGGGCGAACGGCGAGGACGGCGAAACGTGCGCTCCGTAGATACGCGTCCACGTCTCGATAACCGGCAGGATCTGCGAAGGCGTCATGTCCGCCAGCGTGAGGTTGTGCTCCGGCGAGAAGCAGATGACGTAGCACTTGCCCGTGACGGGGTCGGCGCGGAGGAGGCGCTTCTCCAGCGTTCCGTCTTGGTCGGGGGGACTGTAGGCTGCTTGTGATTCCTTGACTGCGCTGTAGTCGTTTACGAAGACGAAGGTGCTGGCGTAAGCGGGGTTGGTGTCGCCTTGGGCGCGCTGGTTGCCGGGGCAGAGATAGCACTGCGGGGGTTAGTGAGGGGTGGGGTGATGGGGGAGACGAACTGAGGGGTCGTGGGAGGGGAGCTCGGTTTTAGAGGGTGCTTCTTGCTGGCCTCTGTTTTGGTCAGCGTGCTGAAGATTTTGGAGTGCGGCGTCTTACTGCCAGGGCCGCTTGGTGCGGTGTGGTGAGACTAGCAGCCAGCTTCCCCGGAGGAGATTGTAGCGGCGGTGGGAGATGTCGTTGAGGACCTCGTCGGCCATGTTGTCAATGTTTGTGAAGGATGTTTGGGGGTGAAGAGGCTGAAGGTAGGCGATGTTTTATTGCCGATCGATGCATAAAGCTGGGCAGCCGTCGGCGTTCATGCGCCGTCCTGCATCACCGATTTCTTCACATGCCCCTCCCTGCATGGTGACGCACCAGGCGCTCGGCTAACTACTCTCAGCCTGGCTCCCGCTTGACGCGTTGGACGCCAGTGACGCGCGGAAAACGTGTGAAGCAAAGGCTGCCTTAGGCATTACACCCTACCCCTGTACAAAACGAACCCTCTCAAGATTTTGTGAAAACGTGCGAAGCAGAGGCTGCCTTAGGCATCACACCCTACCCCTGTACAAGGTGGATTGACGGTCGTGGACCCCGCGCCGGCCGAAAAATGCGCCGGTCGAAAAATGCACAACGAACCCTCTCAAGATTAAGTGCCCGCGCGGAAAACGTGTGAAGCAAAGGCTGCCTTAGGCATCACACCCTACCCCTGTACAAGGTGGACAGACGGTCAGTTTTGTCGCCGCCCAGCAGCTCGCAGAGTGACGGGAATTTCGCCGGATCGAGGACGGCGGTGTGCAGCACGCGCAGTCGCGGGAGGGGGACTTTGATCGTTACGCGCCGACAACGAGGTGGAGATGCACCGGAGTTAAGAATGCGGCATCTTAAATGATCTTGGATTCTTTTGCCAGTCCTTGACCCCGATTCGGAATCGTCCAATCCGCGGTGGCTTGCGGTTAGCCAGTCATGACCTGCCCTTCCCGCTGGTTACTGCTGACCACGAGAAGCTGGGAAGGGGAGAGACTGGTGACAATAATGCCCAACAATCGGGATTTGCATCAGTTGTCCAAAAAGGGACAGGGACCAATGCAGACGGATATTGTGCAAAAGCAGGGTTTCGGCCTGGGCTTTGAGGCTTTGAAGTTCTGGTAGACGGAGATGCGAAAGCGATTGGTCAAGACAGATGGGGCAGCGAAGCAGGAGCTGCAGTTGAAGCGATGGAGGTGGTGCGGTTGAAAACTCACGCCAACCCAAAGCCGGTGGAGCCAGCCGGTGCTGGGCCAATTCCGCAGTGGCCGCAAATCCTCTGGCCCAAGTTGAAAGCCCGTAGCCCGCTCTGTACGGTACATGGAGTCGCCGTGACGCTTGTCGTTGTCTGCAAGGGATTAGGGGACTGCCCCTCACCCTAGCAAGGCGGGGGATGCCCTTGGCTCTTCTTTGACTGTTGAACCCTTGTCCACTCTCCCCCCACCCTGCCAAGCTTTCATTCGCTGCACGAGGTTGTTAAAAGATCTAAGATCCGACACACGACCTGAACAGAAGGGAAATACATTTTTCCGGCGCTGTGTGGTGATAAAGAGGCGGACTTGCTTCGCCCTCTTCATCTTTCGCAACTCTCGCTCAGTATGCTAGCTATTACCTCGATGAAAATCTCGATTTCAGTTCACCTTAAAACAGCACTTCATCTCTTACAGCAAAGAAGCACTGCCGAAGACGATCTTCGCTGCAGAAACCACCCTGCCACCTACTCGACACACGGGCCGACAGGGCCATATTCAAGCTATGGGATGCATAATTTCTCGTTTTCGACGTGCGCAAGACAGCCCTGATCCCCATCCCAATCTTCAGAAACGAAAGATAGGTCGTTCACTGCGCAATCCAATTCTGCTGGGGTCTTTAACACCAAAGCCCTTCCGCCAGGAATCAAACCTTTTGCCAGTCCTTGACCCCGATTCGGAATCGTCCAATCCGCGGTGGCTTGCGGTTAGCCAGTCATGACCTGCCCTTCCCGCTGCCAAGCTTTCATTCGCTGCACGAGGTTGTTCAAGCACGAGGTTGTTCAAGCCCGAGGGGCTCCCGAGGTCCACGTGGAAAAGTTGTGGCCGTCTAGCCCGTGTGTCTTTGCGGGCATAGGCAGTAGTTATCTTTTCTACAGGCCTCCGTGCCTTGTTTGCCTGAAATAGGCCTTGGAAGCAGCCGAAGTCGCAATCGGCAGACCCCGAAGCGGAAGCTCTTCTCGTTTACATCCCCGAAGTCATTCACAACCGCCACCAACACTCCTCTTCTTCCCCTCGCATTTACACCTCCCTCGCTCTGCCATGAGCTACAACCTCTCCTGCGCTCCCCGCTCTCCACGATGACATCGCCTCTCACCCGCCGCGCCCTGCGCGCCACTCTCTGCCCGCCCCCCTCTGCGGGGCTGAGACCCCTCCCGCCATTCGCCCCACTTCACGCCCACCGTTCGCTGTCTGCGCTCGCAACATGGCCATTGTTGAATGGCCTCCAGCGCACAAGTGCGCGTCCTGCGCGCCCGTCGCGCGTTCACGCGCAATCTCTAAGCAGCCATGGTTCGTTATCCAACTCAGTATATGCCTCGGCGCATGGCTGACCGCACCTAGCCAGTTCAACCGTTTCAAGAAGCGCACCCAGCGTGCCGACCTCTCACGGCCCGCTCCAGGAATACGACGACCGCGTGGCGTCGGGTCGACTGCGCGACGACGAGCACCAGCGCGCTATCATCCAGGACCTGCAGGATCTGCACGACACGCTGGCGCGATACAAGCCACGGCCGGTGGAGCACCCGTCAATCGAGTCGCTGCAGCCAGCGAAGAAGTCATTCCTGGGAGGGCTCTTCGGGCGCAAGAGCGAGGCCAAGACGGCGTTTGACATCCCGTCCTCCACGCCGCGCGGCATTTACATGTACGGCGATGTAGGGTCGGGGAAGACGATGATGATGGATCTGTTCTACGAGACGCTGCCGCCGAATATTACGTCGAAGCTGCGGATCCACTTCCATAACTTCATGCAGGAGGTGCACCGCGATCTGCACAAGATAAAGCAGCAGTACGGGAACGACATGGATGGCGTCCCCTTCGTGGCGGCGCAGATCGCGGAGCGCAGTAGCGTGCTCTGCTTCGACGAGTTCCAGTGCACCGACGTCGCGGACGCTATGATCTTGCGGCGCTTGTGCGAATCGCTTATGGCGCATGGCGTCGTCATGGTCACGACTTCGAATCGCCACCCGGACGACTTGTACCGCAATGGTATCCAGCGCCAGTCCTTCATCCCGTGTATAAACCTGCTCAAAGACCGCCTCCGCGTCATCAACCTCGACTCCTCCACCGACTACCGCAAGATCCCGCGCCCGCCCTCGGGCGTCTACCACCACCCGCTGAACAACGCAGCCAAAACACATGCCGAGAAGTGGTTCCGCTTTCTCGGCGACTTCGAGGGCGATCCGCCCCACACGGCTACGCATAAGGTCTGGGGCCGTGAGATTCATGTCCCAAGGGCGAGCGGCAAGGCCGCTATGTTCTCGTTTGACGAGCTGATTGGCCGCGCCACGGGCGCCGCGGATTACCTCGAGCTCATGCGCAGCTACGAGGCGTTTGTCATCACCGAGGTCCCGGGCATGGACCACAAGTCGCGAGATCTGGCACGGCGATTTATCACGTTCATTGACGCCGTGTACGAGAGCCGGGTAACCCCCCCCCCCCCCCCCTCCCCTCTCCCCCAACCCTGCTAATCCCCATAGGCCAAACTCGTAATGACCAGCGCGGTCCCGCTAACCAGCCTCTTCCTCTCGCGCAACGAAATGGACGAAGCCATGCACTCCGGCCAAGCCAAGGGCGAAATCCCCGAAGGCGACGAACACCACGACGTCAGCGACGTGATGCGCAGCCTGATGGACGATCTAGGGATGAACATGTCGATGCTTAAGAACTCGAGCTTGTTCACGGGCGACGAGGAGCGGTTTGCGTTTGCGCGGGCGCTGAGCCGACTTAGTGAGATGGGGAGTCGGGAGTGGATTGAGCGGGGGATGGGGCTTGAGGATAAGGGTGGGAAGGAGGAGATGCAGAGTTGGCAGCGGGTCAGGAGTCGTTGGCGCGAGGACAGTCTATAGGTGCGAGGTAGGACGGTGCATAGAGCTGAGGCGGATAGCCTCTATAGCTTGGAGGTACATAGGGCAGGCTTATACCTTGGGGGTAGGACAGCCTCTGGGGCTGGTTAGGAGGACAGTCTCTAGAGCTGGATGGAAGGACGGTCGACAGACCTGGCCTCAGTGCATAGATTTGTAGCATACAGCATCGGGCGGGAGCGAGCATTATTACTAGCATGTAGACCAGCCGTCCGCATTGAATATACCAGCGGGCGTTGCAGGCGACCTATTATCGTACTTTCCGGCGCCGAAGTAAAAATCATTAACGCCGGACGTTCGTCCGACGCTAGCCGGCGCCTCGGAACCCTTTACCTTGGGTCCAAGTACCCCCAGGAAACTCGCAGCCGGTATTTTCAGGCGTATTTGCGGTTGCGGGCAGCTACAACTTTAACGCGCTGACAATGCGCCCCGGCGCCGACATCGGCCGGCCGTCCGCCCGCATAATGCACAAAACGGCGCGCCAGGCCTGCGCGCGGTGGTGCGAGGCTGCGTGCAAAATCGCGGTGAAGCGCTGACAACCTCACTCCATCTCCTCCCCTCCAACCCCTCCTCCGCCATCCCACCTTCCTACCCCGCCTCAATGCCCCGCCGTACGAGTGCACGATGACCGACGCGCGCCCTCCCCCCACGGGCACTCTCAATCCGTCCCTCGCCCTCCCGCCCTCCCCCGCTGGGCCACTCCCCATCGGAGCACTCCCCGCCCGGCCACTCATCCCCGCGGCTCTCCCCGCGACTGCCGCGACGATGCCGCAGACACGCGGGTATAACACCGCGCACCTCCCCGCGCGCGTCACGGCTGATATAGCAGCCGCGGCGTGTGCGGGCGTGCTCGTTGCGCCTGTTATTACGGTTATAGACCGGTGCGGCTGCCTCCCCTTCCCTCCCCCACACATATCAAACCCCACAAACTAACCCAGGCACATAGGGGCATAATCGAAAATGCATCCGGCACGCGCACCCTCGGCGCCAGCGTCATCGCCAGCCTCCGCCTGCTCCTAACACGGCCGCACGCCTTCGTGTTCAGCAAGCCCTTCGCGCTAGTCTTCGTATGTGTGGTCTTCCCCTCAGAAGAAGGAATTGGCTGATAGCGCAGACGCTGTACACCGGCACCTACCTAACCGCCAACACCGTCGACACCCTCTCCTCGACCCTCGGCCCCTCCCCGCCCAGCACCGTAACCTTCGGCGCCCCCAAATTCCTCGCCACATCCTCCGCCAACCTCGCGCTGTGCCTGTGGAAAGACACCCACTTCACACGTCTCTTCGGACTATCCTCCCCCCGGGCCCTCCCGCCGGCTACATATGCGCTCTTCACACTGCGGGACTGTCTGACCATCGGCGCCTCGTTCAACCTCCCCCCGCTGCTGGCGCCCTACGTGCCGCTGGGATTGAGGCAGGTGACAGGGTGGAGACCCGAGAGCGTGGCGCAGTTCATAGCGCCGGCGGCGGTGCAGGTGGTGAGTACGCCGATGCATTTGCTCGGGTTGGATTGGTATAATAGGGCGGGGGGGGAGGGGGTGGGGGGGCGGTGGAGGAGGGTGAGGGGGGCATGGGGGGTTAGTGTGTTGGCGAGGGTGGGGAGGATTGTGCCGGCTTTTGGGGTGGGGGGGGTGGTTAATTCGGGGGTTAGGAGAGAGTTGATGGGGGGGTTGGAGTAGATGTGACGAGGGATGTGAGATGTCTGCTGCTTTTTATGCTGGGTGTACGACGAGCCGTGAGGCGTGAGGCGTGAGGCGTTTGGCGTTAACTGAATAGACGCGGGGAATGGCGTATCTACTCCGTAGAGATAGAAGCCCTGTGTGGGCATGTACAATTCGCCTCCTTAGCCGAGACGGGCGTTTGCTGCGACTTCAGGGCTGTGTTGCGTTGCACGGCAGCTGATGACGTTGGTCGGTTACCAGCCGGGAGAACCTCCGCCTCTTGTTCCGTTGGGCGTCACAGCGGGTATTGCCGGGAATCGCACATGACGACATCAGATACCAGGAATAGGTGGTACAGTGGATCCCCATGTGGGTGGGCCACGCTCATCGGCTAGACGGCCCCGTTTTCTGAGTTCAGAAGCTTCGTGGCTCGTGAACCCGGAGATGTCTCCCGAGCCGCGTGGTGTTTCGGGCCGAATACTGGCTTTGAGGAGGGTTGCAGTGATGAGGATGCGGGATGAGCATGTGTTTCTATGGTACTTTACCCCGGAGAATGCAACTAATGCATGACCAGAGAGACAGAAGAGGGATCCACCGCCACACACCATTTTCCGGCGTTACATGTGCGACATGCTTTCCTTGCTGCTTGTATTGCTCCACCGCATCTCCACCTGCAGTCCACAACGTCGGGAGCAAAGAGGTTCCTCGGAAGCTGAAATTCGCCAACGGGCTCGGCAGACGTGGATTGTGTCTTGGTCTTATCTTGATCATGTCTTGATCTTGTCTTTGGTGTGTTTGAGATATTAAAACCAACTTGGCTCAGCAGACACAGCCTGCAAGGCCCAAGTCATGAGCAGGAGAGGAGCAACGCCAATCGATAGCGGCCCGCAAAAAGTCGTGTCTTTCTCTCTCCAAAATTTGGCAGAGGTCCAGTTCGCCGGGGCGGACATGACTTTTTTTTTTTTCGATGAGCCCTGGGCCGATGTGCCCCGCCCCGGTCGGGTCGCGTGTGGCTGTGCCGTGCTCAACTGCGGGGTCCGCCTTGAGTCTCTTGGGCTTCGCTTGTCCTTTTCTTGACCGCGTAACTTGCGAAGGAATCTCTCGCTTTAACTGTATGCTGTTGCTAATCGCGTCGGAGAGAGTAAGAGAAGGATTACGTCCCTTGCGTCCCTACATTCTTATCCTTACCTCTTGCTGCTTCAGCTCCTCTTCTCGGGCTCAGCTTGCTCGGCTCGCTCAGCTCTGCTCGGCTTCCCCTCTTGTTCTCCACACTCCTCCACTGTTCCCCGCCTTGCCATCATCCAGTACGTAACCCGTCGCACGCGGCCGGCACCGCACCGGCGCCGCTGCACCACGCTCCGGCGCAGCAAGCATCCACACATCTCCCCTCCCTCTCTCTCTTCCTCTCCTCCCCTCCCCGTGACGAAACCACTCCCCCCCCCCCCCCCCCCGCCCCCCCCCCCCCCCCCCCCCCCCCAAACCCATCCCAAGTCGCGTGCCCCGTGTCTCGCCCACCACCCACCATCTCCAAATCCCTCCCTTGGCACCCGCCCACCCACAGAGGCCGAGCCCAGCCCAGAGGCGCAGCCATGCAACGCGACTGGGCAGCATGGATCTGTGGCTTGGGGTCCGGGGTGCGGTTGGATGGGCGGGCAGTGGAGACAATAATGCATGGTGGGACAGGTGTGGGTGGCTAGTGTGGAGGGGAAGGGGAGTGGGCGTGTTATCCGCCGAAGTGCATATCAGGCGCCGCGTGGCCACGTCGATTGCGGGAACTTCGTTCTCCTCCGGGTTTTTTTTTTTTTGCGGCTGAAGTTTGGCGGTGATTTTTGAGAGTACTGCATTGTTTGTGGGATTCTTTTGAGTAGGATTGAGATAGGACGTGACGACGAGAGTGAGCAAGGAACGCAGCTCTACCCCGCACCCCACACCACGCAGGTTGGACGTACGAGGCCACGAACGGTACCGGCACACAGCGATAGCTTCATAGCTTCAGCGACGGCGATACAACCTCATCTACGGTTACGGCTCCTCACGCCTATACGATCTGATCCTTCAGAGCAACGGTGCCTCTGGAGATCCTCTAGCTACTTTCGCTTCACACATCGGCCGCACACCTCTCCGGAAGCACAGCTCCAGCTTCTGTTCCAGCTCCAGCTCAGCTCCAGCTCCAGCTTCTGTTTCAGCTCCAGCTCAGCTCCAGCTCCGGCTTCAGTTCCAGCTCCAGCTCCGGCTTCAGTTCCAGCTCCAGCTCCGGCTTCAGTTCCAGCTCCAGCTCCGGCTTCGGTTTCCACAGACCCGACCTTATCCTCCATAACGACGAGACGTCTTGAACGTACTCGGGCCCTCTGTCGATCTGACTGTCTACCTACCCAGCACACAACCTCAGCTCTAGCTCCGTCTTCAGCTCCTGCTCTAGCTTAAGCTCCAGCTCCAGCTCCAGCATCTCGCTCACGATGCCTTTCACCCTCGAAACCCCCACCACCGAACCCCTCCCCGTCTACACACCCCCCCGCAACCCCGACGACCCCTCCGAAACCGCCTCCATAATCTCCTCCGCACCCAGCTACCACTCCGAAGCCCCGCCCTACACGCTGCACGCGCCCCTCCTCCCCCCAACCACCAGCCATAACCGCAACCGAAGCAACCCCACTCCCCGCGGCCTCCCCTCCCAGGAATTCGCTCCAGGGTTTACCCCCCTCCGCTCCTCCCCCTCCCGCGACCCCCTCGCCCTCCACTCGTATCACATCCCGCACTGGACCACCGCGCGCTCGGGCCACAGCAGGCAGTATGAGAATGTGGCCCGCCGGCGCATGGAGCGCGTGGGTGGGAGTGCGGCGGCCGAGTTGCTGAGCGGGCTTGTGGGGGGTATTTATGGGAACAGTGGGGGCAGTTTGAGTGCGACAAGTTTGGTGCAGGCGCCGGTGGTGGAAGCAGCGCCGGCGACG
This sequence comes from Trichodelitschia bisporula, assembly GCA_010356995.1. NCBI lineage: Eukaryota > Fungi > Ascomycota > Dothideomycetes > Phaeotrichales > Phaeotrichaceae > Trichodelitschia > Trichodelitschia bisporula. The sequence continues at coordinate 458,828 of ML996689.1, read as the reverse complement.
ACGGCGAGAGCGGGGTCGGGAGCGGGTCCGGCCGTGGCGACGGGTGGCGCAGGTGCGGGTGGTGTGGCGGCGCCTGCCGTTTCCCCCGCTGCGGCGCCCGCGAGCCCGCTTGAGGACCCCGCGCTTGTCGGCGAGGCGGCGGCGCAACGGGCGAGGGCTCAGCGCCTGTACCGCGAGATGTGCATGCGGGATCCGGATACGGCCATGTACTATGAGAGTCAGGGGTGGGACTTCATGATGGGGCAGATGCGGGCTGAGGGCGCGGGGAACAGGAGCAGGGGATTGAGGGGGTTGAGGGGCGAGGTTATCCTTGGGATGGGGGGACCGGCGCCGCAGGTTAGGGGGATTGGGATTGGGAGTGTGGGGATGGGGATGGGGAGGAGGGGGTGGTGGGGGAAGAGGGTTGGGGGGAGATGATGGGGGGGGTTATGAGGTGGGGATTATGAGGTGGGGATGAGGTGGCTTTCTCCTTTTTCTTTGGCGGCGGGGTTGAAGTTTGGGAGTTTTCTGCGGCGGCGTTTGGGTGCTTTTTTGGGCGGATAGGGGAGTTTTACGGCTGTTCTGTGATGTCTGGGCTGAGTTGCGTCGTACCGTGCTTGCTGGACGCGATGCCGGGTAATGGGTTACCTGCAAGAAAGGGAAGCAATACACACCTTCACGATGCCGGCTATGTAGTGGACGTTACCCGCGCGATATGAAGCAATATGCACAGTCACACGTGATATCTTCATCACCGCGCGTTCGAGCTCGCAAGACGTTACCCGCGAGACAGGGAGCAATATCCAGCCTCTACGCTACACGTGATATCTACACCCCCTCCAACGTCAGCCGCATCTAGACCGTCCGCTCTCGCCCGCAGGCCGTACCCCGCGCCCTCGACCAACGATAACCCACGAGGGAATAAGCTACCCCTTCCAGCCTCGTGCCTCCCGCACAGCCACCCCGCCGCCGGCCACCGCCGCATCCACCCGGCCCTGCATCCAGAGCTTAAATCTTCCACCTATCACGGGCCGAGCCTTACCCTACCCCGCGGACCGCGACCCCTCGGCCGCTCGGCAGGGCGCGGGGTAGGGGTGGAGGTGGGGGGACATAAGAAAGAGCTTTGCGGCTCTGTTTGGGCCATTGGCTGCTGCCTCTTTGTACCCCGCTTTGTATTCCGCTTCGTGTCCCACTGCTGATCGAACCGTCCCTCCCTGAGCAGCCATGGTCACAATCACAGGCGTCAAGACGCGCGATGTTCGGTTTCCGGTACGTGGGTTGGAGTGCGTGGCGGGGTGATAGTAACAGCCGCAGACGTCGCTCGACAAAACGGGCTCGGACGCTATGAATGCGGCGGGGGATTATAGCGCTGCGTATTGTGTGCTTGAGACGGATGGGGAGTTTGAGGGGCATGGGATGGTGTGTCTTCCTCCCTTTCCCACCTCCACCCCACTGCCCCTAACCCCACCTTAGTCCTTCACCATCGGCCGCGGCAACGAACTCGTCTGCGCCGCCATCCCCCTCCTCGCCCACCGGATCACCAACCGCACGCTAGAGAGCCTAACCGCGAACATGGGGGCCACTTGGCGGCACCTCGTCGCCGACAGTCAATTGCGCTGGATAGGCCCGGAGAAGGGCGTCATGCACCTCGCGCTCGGCGCGGTCGTAAACGCCTTATGGGATTTATGGGCCAAGACCGAGGGCAAGCCCGTGTGGCGCCTGGTCGCCGACATGACGCCCGAGGAAGTAGTCCGGTGCATAGATTTCCGGTACATTGTCGACGCCGTGACGCCCGCCGAGGCGATCGCGTTGTTGGAAAAGGCGCGCGAGGGCCGGGAGGAGAGGTTGGCAGAGGTGGGGGCGGATAAGGGCGTGCCGGCGTATACGACGAGTGCGGGGTGGATTGGGTATGGGCGGGAGAAGATGGAGCAGTTGTTGAGGGAGACGAGGGCGGAGGGGTATCGCCATTTTAAGTTGAAGGTTGGGACGAGTTTGGAGGCGGATAAGGAGAGGTTGGAGATTGCGAGGCGCGTGCTCGGGTATGATGAGGGGAATGTGCTTATGGTGGATGCGAACCAGGTGCGCCCCCCTCGGGCTCCTAGAGTTGGTGTCCTGCTAACTGAGGCCCCAGATCTGGTCCGTCCCCGAGGCTATCGAGTGGATGACGGCCCTCGCGCCCTACAAGCCGTGGTTCATCGAAGAACCCACCTCACCAGACGATATCCTCGGCCATGCCGCGGTACGGAAGGCGCTCGCACCCCTCGGCATCGGCGTCGCAACGGGAGAAATGTGCCACAACCGGGTGATCTTCAAGCAACTAATGCAAGCCGGCGCCATCGACGTGTGCCAAGTCGACGCCTGCCGCCTAGGAGGGGTCAACGAAGTCCTCGCCGTGCTCATCCTTGCCGCGAAGTTCGGCGTGCAGGTCGTGCCGCACTCCGGCGGCGTCGGGCTCCCGGAGTACACGGCGCATCTGAGTACGATTGATTATGTGGTCGTTAGTGGACGGAAGAGTTTGCTGGAGTATGTGGATCATTTGCATGAGCATTTTTTGTATCCGGCAAGGGTTGTTGAGGGGTGCTTTGTTACGCCGACGCAGCCGGGGTATTCGGTTGAGATTCGCCCGGAGAGTATGGCGCGGTATGAGTTCCCTGGGAAAGAGGGGGTGAGTTGGTGGCGGACGGAGGAGGCGAGGCCGATTTTGGAGGGGGAGCAGATTTAGCTCCTGTGGCGGCGAGGCTGTTGGGCAAGAAGCGTAAGATGGTTCGAGGGCGAGTGCGGAAAATGGTTCTAGGGATCGTCAATGGAGAAAAAGCGTAGATACGCGTTGCATTTCCTGTAAACGTCGGAGCTAACCTCGAGCGACTGAGCCATGCTAACCAACCTGCTCCAGAACGAGAGACCATGGACGGATCTTTGCGATGGAGGCAAGCGCGCCAGTCCTCGGCGTCTTCCCAAGCTCTCTCCTCCATGCCCAAGCATTAGGCGGACCGATCATCCCCAAAACATCCAGCGAAGCAACGCATACAATGTCGAGCGGGTATCCCAAGCACAAACCCATACCCCTCACTTCGTCATCAGCGCCGCATACGTCCAATCCGCGACATCAGAATGCGCCGGCCCGGTAACCGTAGTACACGTCGACGCAAAGCAATTAACCGGGAACTTGCTAAGCGGGTACTTCGCCGTCCCATTCCACGCCGAGATGTACACCGCGCCCGTACAATTGAGGTCCGTGATATTCGCCTGGGGGAGGTAGACATTCAGACTGGCGCACATCTCGATGCAGTCGTCCCAGCCGTGAGTAAAGCCTTGCGCGATCTGAATCCCGCCCGTCAGGTCGCGCCCGCAGTACTTGGTGAACTTGAATTTCGCAGACTTGGTGTCCCACGGCAGGCGCGATTGGTAGTTCGTTCCGCATTGCTGCGTCGGCACCGCGAAGGACGTGTCGACTGTGCCCGTTGGTGCGGTGCTTGACGAAGGGCTAGCGGCGCCAGCGTCGGTCGTCCCGTTGCAGCTGGTCGCTGGAGCCGCGGTCTGGTTCTGGGCTGCGCCGGCCGCACACACGCTTCGCAACTCAGCTAAAACTCCACACTCATCCAACCGCACTCACGTATGCTTCCTCGCCGCCATAGTACCACCCACCGCCCCACCCACCGACATACCAATAATCACCGCGCCAGCCAGGGCCACCAGTGCCCAGAAGCGCCATCCACGGCTCCAGTGTCCCTTCTGCGGTTGTTCGAGCTGCGCATACTGGCCGTCTTGTCCAACGAAGCCTTTATTCTCCGTAAACAGCGGCGGGCCCATCTGCGGCGGCGGGCTCATCGTATACTGCGGCGACGCGCCCCATTGCATGTTGGGATGCGCGACGGGTGTGTACTGGTAGTGCGCAGGGTCGTGCGCGTTGTACGCCTCCGGCAGCGCGGGCGCCTCGTAGTGCTCCGGCGCAGAGGACGCAGCGTCGTCGGCGGTGTAAACAGAGGTAGGCTTCGGGTCGCGCGGGCCCATGGCATCGTGGGTGGCCATAACGAGGGGAAATGCTCAACGAACGTGGGTTAAGTCCTCAAAAGAGGGGGCAAAAGAGTGTGGGGAAGGGCAAAAAGACGGGACGAAAGGGAGAGGTCGCGATGGCGTGGTATATGAGCGGAGAGGTCTCCATGGTCTCCGTGGTGCCGGTGATATTCCCGGTGGTATTTTTCGACGCTGTTGGCGGCCTTAGCGCCACCGTGCCATTGAAAACGGGATTTGAGGCTGAGAGGCGCGCGTGTGATTTGCGAGGTCGGAAGCCGCTTGGATCGCAGGGTTAGCTTTGCTTCCTGCGCGCAGCCTGATGTGGCTCAGCCTTGCCGTGAGACACTGAGGTCCGGGTGTGATTGGTGCGAAGCAGTTGGTGGGGGCGTTATTCATACTCCGCGTGGAACGTAAGCGGCTCTTGGGAAGTCGGGATGCAAGCTCAACATCCGTAGACGATTAGGAGCTCTCGACCTATTTAGTTTACGTGAGCCTGTTCCCGGAGCATGAAGGAGTTCAGGCGGAGTCGCTGGACTATATAACACCAAGCTTCGCACCAGACATCAAGCTTTTGACCCGACAGATCGCTATCTGTTGAGAGATGGTCTCGGGGTTCAGATAGAGAGTCCGCACACATTAGCTTACTGGCGTATTAGCCGAGGACGTAACGCACGTAATCCACACACTGTGCATATACTGAGTCTGAGTCAGAATATATACAGTAGTTCTAGAGTTCTCATCAGGTTACGAGCCGGGCTATCGCCATTATCGACCTTCTTTGAGCTTGCCCACCAACCTCCCACCCGATCTGAAGCCAGACCCCTACGCGTATACCAACTCAACTGACCATTGGGGTTCATCTGTCACAAGGGCTCCTCCCAGTGCAAGATTTGAGATTGATTCGAGATGTTTGCTTGAGGATGGAGGGACAAGAATAGAAGTAGAGTACAAAACCGTTGCGCACCCGCAGGCAGCGAATGTAACCCCCGCGCGCTTAGCAGCATATTGAGCAACCCTACGCTCCGCAGTACGGAGGTATTTTGAGCAATCGACGCACTGGCCGAACCGCGGGCTCCGCAGCATCTTGAGTAACCCCACGCTCCGCATCATCTTGAGCAAACGATGGACTCGCCGAACCGCGCACTGCAGCATGTCGACAATCGTTGCGTGCCCCGGATATCCCAGAAGGCTGCAGAATGCAACACCCATCGCTACATAGCCCGGATCCTAAGGGGCGAGCTCGTGACGCACGTGATCCATATACTGTATATATACTGAGTCTGAGTCAGAATATATACAGCAGAGTGTTCTCATCACTGTTTCCGCCCTCATCACTATCACAGGCGATGCATCGTGAAAGAAAGGCCCCTAATTTGCCCATGTTCGGCGCTTGGAGGTTACTCTGGTGGCTGTCAAGGTCCGCCACATGTAACGTCGGCTCGTGCAACCAAAGCGATGCAGAAGAGAGGCCGCAACTGGAAATCGTTCAAGTTCAGGAGAAAATCCAAGGGCATACTAAAATGTCATGGCTACCCCAGTCCGCAAAACGTGCAGGAAGGGGCCCCCTTGACCGAGGGTCCAGAGAGCGAGGGGCCTGAACAGCGGCCCGTCGGCAGCCAAGCCGAACCAGCTTGGGGTTCATCATCTCCCGGGTCCTTGGTTTCACGCCTCCTGTTTTGCTCACAAGTGCTGACGGGCAACGCGCCGCCGATGAATATTGAAATGGACCTCTACGTCCGAGGACTGCGAGTGGTGCTGTATCGCGCGCGCTGCAGGAACAGCACATTGAAAAAGGGGCCATCCTCGCTCCTGCATGCGAGATACTTCGATGATCAATATTCAGTTTATTAATCGCATTGCTTCGGAATCCGGCGCCTCGCTCAAGGTGCTTTGGGACATCACGGCTTCGCCCTTCCGGTCAAGGATCCGTGGTTGCCGGATGACGGGCGCTAGGTCTAAGGGGTTGATGGCGGCCCATGATCTTGGGATTTGGGGGCCGTTTGGGAAGCTGGGAGCAGTTCGTCTTGACTGAGTCGACATTGGACAGCGCCGTGAAGTGAGATATGATGGAGGCGTTCTTTGCCTGCAGACTGAGTTGTGAAGAGATTGGCACTTTTGGGACGTGTCATGCACATTAAACATTGAGACGTCCGTGCAACCACGGGACAGTGGACCCTCGTGGAGACGGAGAACCTTCTGACGACGAACGCTCGCCAACAAAAGGACCATCGTGTTTTGCCAGGATCTCTCGCCGCTGTGTACAGAAGCGAATCTGGATGTCGATTGCTCCAGAGATTCCGGCCCATCAACTCAATTTGGACGTGCGGTACAAGCCTAGGAAACAGCATATCATTCCAGACGCGCTATTACGACTACCATTGAGGACCGAATCCGAAAAGCGGCATCCTATGAGCCAGACTGGGAGGCTCTTCCAGGCCTCCTTCCGCACAAACAGCACGGCCATCTAGATGACTCTAACTTGCTGGGTCGAGCATGACAGTGCCGACCGAGCCGCTCACAAGTCGGCCGGGTAGTTCATGTAGCACCACGGCTCCATTGATCTCAAGTTCACCGCCTGACATTCCCCTTCCACTGCATCTAACACTTCCTCCCCTCCATCGACCTTGGGAGATGTGATCTCCGCGACTTCTAGCGTCAATTCATCCTCGGAGCCGCCAGTCTTGCCGTCATCTTCGCCGTTCGGATGGCTCATAAACGCCCCTTTGTTACGTGGAGTTACCGTAACAGCCCTCCCGTTCTTGTACCACTTCACCCGAATCTTTTGGATCTCGAATGCGAATATGATATCCGTACCGCCGACGAAAGATGTTGACTGCTCCGTTGAGTGGGATGCCTCGAGTTCGGGGCCAACGGTTAACGGCACTCCCGCGGCAGCCAAGTTGGCGCCGACTCGCAATCTCGTGTCCGTCATTCTGGAGGTGGACGTGGCACCGCTGGGATTGCAGGCAATTTTGAGGCCTGTGATGATGTATGCCTTGTTGTTGTTGGCTTCGAGAAGTTCCCGGACTCCATCGTCCTCGAGCCTCGATTTGACGTATTCAACATCCGGGGTGATGGACATGGTCACAAGTCTGTCGAATTGGTATCGCTTAGTTTGTGTTCGCTCCAATTTTGCGTGGAAGTCGACGCCGATGGTAGCCTCGAGAAACCTGCAAAAGAGTCCAGCGAGGAGCTTACGCTTCCCTGAGTCTTCGTACGTCCAGGCTTCCAGTTTTGAGTAATTCACCGGCTGGGGCAGCTCAAATGGCTTCTTGTCCACCGCCAGGTCTGGCCTTGCAGGCCCCGTAATGATGCTTCCAAGTCGAACCGGGCCGCCGACTGCTGCCCAGTCCAGCTTTGGAGCGAGATAGTAAGTCTTGACGGGATTCTTCATGATTGTTAGGGATGCAACGGAAGCTGTTCTCTCAATGATGTGTATTTATACTTCCCTGCTACAACTGATTTAAGGTAGCGCGGCTCTTTCGTAGGCTGTTCCGCTCTACTCAAATTGAACAATACCTCCCATATCTGCCCCGACGTCCAGGCGCAGCCTCTCTGCAACTGTCAAACCAGTTACAGACTTCTATTACTCATAGTGCAGCCTAAACGCATGCACTTCGCCTCAATATCTTGGGAGTTTAGGACGCTTCCAGTCGCCGCTTGATCCCACCTTAGCCAACATTTCTCGCGTCCACCTTGGAAGGTTAGGCCAAGCACCAACGGAAAGTCGCACTCCCTTCCACTCATGTCATGTGCCTGCCACACAGAAAAAGCAATGGGCGGGTGGCCAAGGTCCTCTAAGGGTAAGCCTTGGATGATTGGTTCGGCCTCACCATTCAGCCTTACCGCAGGTGTGCCAAAGGAATACGGTGATATCCGACTGAAAAGGAAGGTAAGTAGAGCTCGGGCTAACCGTGTCGGCGTCGACGTGGACTAATTAGATTGTCTGTCATAGGTATGACTACTGCAGCCAAGTTGGATCATCGCTGCAGCTTCGACGCGGAGCTTCCTCATCGACGAAGCGCTTTATCCGTCCTCATCAGACCCCGCACTCGAACGGTAGACATCTGTCCCACCTCAACCTGACGCCCCCCTCCCCGCGGCGCATTGCCTCAAGCCTCTGAAGGCCAATATCGTTCTATCACATCTGTTGTTTCACCTCCCCTACGCCCAACCTTTGCCACTCATGCTACGAGGAGGTCATGTTGGAAGTGCCGACAGTGCAGGGTCGAATGTACAGGACCCGTATGTGTATCCTCGATCCCCGATCCTCCATTATGCCCACAGTATGACAGGGTCGCCGCTTCAAGCGATGACTGGTTCCACGCCTTCTGGAAACTGCCCAGCACGCATCGCTTCATGAAGGGCCTTCCCCGCTCAAATATACGAAACATAAGAGTCGTCATCCTCGACACGGGAATTGACGGACGCCATCCGTTCCTTCGCCCAGAGCCCTATGGGAAGAACTGGGGGCAGCGGCTCAAAGGAGCGATGTCTTTTGACGAAGAGGGCAATTTGCATGAGGAACCACCATGGACTGACTGCAATGGCAACTTTGATGAATGTTCGGGCTATAGAGATATCGACGGCCACGGGACCTATTGTGCTGGCTTGGTGTTTCAGATCGCTCCTGAAGCCGACGTCTTCATCGCCAAAGTTACCCCCCCAAATACTCGTGAAGCGGATCCGGACGTTGTGGCCTGCGTACGTGAATATTTGCCTTATCCCTACTTGGCTTACGAGAGTGCAGGCAATACATTATGCCACTAGAGCTTGGAAAGCGGACATCATCAGCATGTCGCTCGGCTTCGATTGCCCCGACGTCGCCCTCGAAGTTGCGCTCAACGAGCACCCGAAGACGGTAGTTTTTGCCGCTGCGGCGAACCACGGGACGAACGGACGCTCAATCACATTCCCCGCTTCTATTCCGTCCGTCATATGTGTCAAATCCGCGAATGGAGATGGCACAACTTCCAGCTTCTGTCCCAACACCCACCTACCAAACCAGATATCGGCGTTAGGAGAAGAAGTTCTATCCATGTGGCCCGTGGACGAGACCCGAGGAACTATGCAGCGGCGATGCCGGGGAACTTCGGTATCAACACCTATCGCTGCTGCCATTGCCGCACTGGTCCTAGACTTTGTCTATACAGGCTGCTTAAGCAACAAAGTTATGGTACCGAATATGCAGAACGTAGTCGATGACGTCAAAAGATTTCCAAGGGATCGTCTTCTAAGGCTTTTGCAATCAGACTTGTTCAGCAACCCGGATCAGAGTGGGGCGGTTCGAAATGTGGTACCGTGGCTATTGCTTCGCGATGACCTTAGGGTCAGAGAGGGTGTGCACACTCAGGCCGCTCGGAAGATCCGCGACTTGTTAAATCCACACGGGTACTAGAATTGGCGCGCTCGGTTCTGGATCACTTGCCTTCCCTCTACATTGTGGTGAGTTGGCATGTTTGCGGGTCTCGGGACCGTAGTCACACTCCAGAGGCGTGTAAACGGACATCAAGTATCTGAATTTTTTGAGGATGTAGTGAATTCCGGTTTACTAGGTGAGACCGAAGGATTTACAAGTCACATCACCGGCCACACCGAACATTCCACCGTGGGCGGTTGCCCGGACCCCAGCCTTACCGGAATGCAAGCCACCATCCTCCAACACCAGCTTACATATGCGAGCGACAGCAACATCCCTCCCACCTCATATTCGACAGCAAATAACCCTCCTCATCAATCAAGCTCACCATCTCCACCATGGAACCTCCCCAAACCGCCCCCTTCCCTCCCCTCCGCACCCCAGCCTCACCCGGCGAAGCCCTCGCCCGCTTCACGACCCTCAAATACCCCAACCCACACCGTCCCTCCCTGCACTGGCGCCGCGACGCCCACGGCTGGTGGCTCGATCTCGACGACGCCGCCCGGATCTCAGACTCGCACAATCCTACGCCCCCACCCACCCCTCACCAAGCAAATAGACTCGCCTTCGCAGCCAACGCCGCCTCAATCCCCTCCGCCTACGCCCTGCATTACAACCGCGCACCTGTTCCTTCACCCCTCGAGCTGCACTCCGCGCCCAGCAACCCCCCACATCCACAACCGGCCGTACATTTCGCGCGCTCGGAGCCGAAAACACCCGGCTCCTCACGGCCGGTATCGCGGCATGTCTCGCGCCCCACTTCACGCGCGTCGTCCCGCCTTCAATCACCCCATCTGCCGCCATCGCGGGTCCCGTCCCGCCTCCCATCGCCCCATCTGCCGTCGTCGCGGGTTCCGTCCCCGCGCCTCGTCCGCCAACCAGCCGGCCCGCGCGGTCCGCCCCCTGTGCGCTCCAACTCTGACTCCCTGCTCATCTGGCCGCTGGAGCGGAAGTTTGTGCCCATAGATGTGCCGCCGCGCAGTGCGGCGGTGTCGCCTGTGTCGCGGAGGGGCGGCACGCCTGTGAGTTTGGGGGAGAAGGGTGGGCGGGAAAGGAGCGTGCGGGAGGAGAAGGGACAGCGCGCGAAGGAGGAGCCTGCGCATGAGGCTGTGAAGCTGTCCAACCTTCTTGATGTTGAGAATTTGTTCATGATCAAGAGTGTTGCCGATGCGCGCGCGCGGCTCGCGTGGCTCGCTAAGGGTCTGCTGGTGCTGTACCTGGCGGCATGTGCGTGGACGATTTTAGCTGCGATCCGGGATGCGGTGGTTAAGGCGCTTGAGCCGGTGTTTGCGGTTTGGGCGGTGGTGATGTGGGTTTTTGGGCGGCGGTAGGGCTGGGCAAGGCTGAAAGGGGAACACTTGGCAAAGCTGAGGAAGTGACGACGCCGCTCTCGCTCCTTCCTCGCCCGGCGCCTTTATATGTAGCGTCCCTGCCTCTTTGAGTCCGCCGCCGTGCGGAGCAAGACACGGCCTACTGCGCGCGAAGTCGACAATCGGTTTGCTATGTACTTAGCAATTGACATAATCCCTGATTCTCTCACCACACTCCTTTGATCTCTGCAACTCCAACGAAATCACCTACCGAAGCATTTCTACACTTCGTCGCCATGTTTCGCAACGCTCTTTCGGCCGCTGCTCCTGCTCGCACGTCGCCTGCTCTCGCCGCCTGTCGCGCTGTTCATACCAAGTCTCCGAAGTCGGTCGCAGTGAAGGACGATGCGAAGGTGTCGAACTCGCAGCCGCTGTAAGCAAACCTAGTACCCAAGAGCTGGATATTGTGCTAATATGTCGAAGCGGCGCCTTCAAGTGCACGATCCCACAGGAGGTCACGCCAGACGACGCGCAGAAGTTTGTTATGGGAGATTGTGCTACTGAGAACTTCATTGGGATAAAGCAGGAGGGGGTGGAGGACTTCCCGGAAGGGAAGATTCGCACCATGACTGAGCTTGTTCCTGAGAATGTCGAGGAGGTCGTGAAGGCTGCGAAGAAGGGTGTGGACAACACGAACGACAAGATCTACCCCGGAGAGATAGTCCGCCATCCAAGCTTCTACTACCCCTAATTCTCGCGGCGCGTTGTCAGCTTGTCAACGTGATTAGATTAGTGTATCTACGCGGGAATACAAGCTAGGTCTTCACCTCATCCACGTCCACCGACCCATTATGAACTTTGTCGTGCCCACCCTTTTCCTCAACCTCCGTTTTTGCCTCCTCAAACTCTACCCCACTAACAAACACCTCGCTCACAACCTCCAACCCCGCAACAAACACACACAACCCACTGGCAATGCAAAAGTGACTAATACTCGTCCCAATGTCGAGCCAACTGCCCTCATCGCGCACCATCCAGAAAAACGATATCGTCATCACATCGCCCACGGCCATGAGGATCATGAACAGCGCGGAAGGCGCGACGCCGAGGCGCCGATTCAGGATGCCGAGGTTAGCGCTGAGCACAGCGAAGGGGACGAGGATCTTAAACATTAGCAACGCGCCCTGTGCGAAAGGGTCGAAAATGGGGATGAGCCGGTAGACGGCGTCGAGGGAGAAGGAGGAGATGGAGGCGATGTTGCCGGTGCTGAAGAAGGCGGATTGTAGGAGGAAGAAGGAGAAAAGACTGATGCGTGCGTCGGTGAGGGTGAGGGCGCGGAACTTGTTTTCTTTGATGTTCTCAATACGCGATTTTGCGGCGGCGAGGGCGGGCTTGAGCGGGTTTAGCTCGGCAGTTGGCGGTGAGGGGGAGGGCTTCGATGTGGAGGTGTAGGTGTAGATGTGGTGCTCGAGGCGTACCCAGGTGAGGAGGGTGATGCAGTAGGCGAAGTAGAAGAGGCCCTCGTAGGAGATGGTGAGGATGATGAAAATAGGTGCAAAGGCGAGGAAGATGACGAGCAGGCGGTGGAGATAGTGTTTGTTCGGGTCCAGGCCGTGGAGGAAGGGCACCGCCAGGGATAAGACGAGGACGGCCCATCCGACGATTTGCGTGCCGAGTGGGAGACCCTGTCGTGCTTGGAGGGACGTGATGCTCGAGTGGGTCGTGATCATGGCCAGGATTATTAGGCCGAGCTAATTTGTAAGCGCGATTCATGCGATGCAAAAAGACGTACCTGAATGCCGACAATCGTGGAAGAGTAGGGAGTCATGAGGGTGGAAGTACCCGCCACACTGGCAGACCTCGCTTGTTGCACGATGCTCTCTTCGAAGATGAGGTAGAGGACTCCAACAGCGAACATCAAGCCGCCACCAACGAGCCTGGATATATTAGTATTTAGCAATGCGAAGATGCACCGTGCTTACACCATGTTCAAGTCCTCCACCTTTAAGGCGGGCAGGAGAGTGAACACGCTCATAGAAGCGCAGGAGAGGCTCCATGCGAGTATGAGGAGCTTGTTCTCCTTGACGAAGTTCATCCCATAAAGCGCCGGCCACATGATCGCGAGGAGATAGCACACTGTGTAGACTTCCCGATGATGGTAGCTTTGAACCTGGACGACATCAGCATATGCTAACCAGTGCGCTCATCGCTTACCAATGCCTCGAGCAGGCCCAGAAACGCCAATGCCTTGAATATCATCCCAATGTAGCCACCGACCGAAGTAACATGGCCAAAAAGTACATCTTTTCCTTGCTTCAGGGCGCCGCGGCGAACAAAAACCTCTTCCCAGAAGAACACTGGGAAGATGGCATAGGCGTAGTACGTCCACGACGATTGCTGAACATAGAGCAGCGAGTACAGTGCCACAAGAATTGAAGAGAAAAAGATGTTGCTGAAAAGGCTCCGCTGGGGGGCGGCCGTCCCATGAAGCACGTGAAGGTCGGCGACGGTAGTGATGGCATAGGCTATCCATCCCAAAAAGCCCGCCGTAACCAGCGCCCGGAGGAACAACCAATCATATGTCTGGAGGTACCGGAGCCCCTGGAGCGTGAGCTGAATGAGCTCATTGCATTGCGCGATGGCCTCCTTCGAACGGCTCTTCTTGACCAACTTCTCGATCTGCGCAATGCGATGCTCGACGGAATTCTGTTCATCCGCGAAGCCTGGGTACGGCCTATACCGGAGCTCAGTGCTTTTCTTCTGCTCTTCCTTCACGTGGTACATCTCAAGCATCCCACGGGCATTGACAAGCAGCGCCTCGGCCTTTGCTTTCGAAGTAGCTGCAAGGTAGGCCAGTGGCAGCTCTCCGACAGAGTTGACTGGGAACGCAAGCCCAGCGAGATACGCCATAAGCGCCGCAACGTCGGCTTGTGCAACGTCATTCCTCTGGACATGGTCAAGGCCCCAGTCAGCAGAAAACCCATCTTCGTGCCCCGCCGCGATACCCCTGGACTTTGTAACTGGAGGAGCAACTCCGGAGCCCCATGCTATCAATGGCGTGCGCGTGTTGTCTGGATGGCCGTCCCCATGGCTTCCCCAGTCGCTCATGCCGTGGTCCGCAGTGAACACATATGCCGTTTTCCCATCGCCATAGAACTCTTCCATGAGCTCGGTTATTTCCTGAACCCCCTTATCCACGATTTTGATGTTGTGGAGGTACTCTTTCGAGTAGGGCCGATATGAATGGCCGGTAGTGTCCAGTCCCAGTAGGTGGAGGAAGAACACAACTTTGTCCTCGCGAAGTGCGGCATCCAGCGTGGCGTTGGTCTTTGCGCTTTCGAAGAGGGCCTTTACGTGGTCAAAAACCCAGATGTCAAGATCGACTGCGTCGGCGGTAAAGTCCTCCGCCTCGTGGCCATATGTGTACGCATCCACCCGGCCCGGCACCGCACCCTGCTGGAACATAGGCAGGATATCCGGGCTTCCCCAGCTCCATGTATGTCGGCTGCGATTGAACACGCTATCGAAGTTGACAGGGTTCAGCTTCCAGCCGGTGGTGACAGCAGAGACGTCCTCGTAGAGACCGGCAATGAGCGCGACATGGCCCGGCCGAGATTCGGTAGGTACACGGGTATGAGACACGCCAAAAGTCCCCTCACGGAGCACCTTTGAGCGCAGAAAGGGCATCAGCGGTCGGGGAGTGGGCGCATCGGGGTCATTCTCGGCGGGTGACGGGTCAGGGAAGGACTGGAAGGCCTTGTCGGCGCGGAGGCCATCTCCTGCACAGTTCAATCAGGACAATTATTCGGACTGAGTTGTCATTTGATGCGCTAAGCTACTGACCAACATATAACACCAACCGTTTCGCTGGAGCCTCTGCGGTCGCAACACTGTGCTCGCGCATCCCCCTCACGATGGGGCTCACAAAGTAGATGTCAAAGATGGAGTAGACATAGATGAGATGGAAGACAACGGCAATGGCGAGGAAGCCCAGGCGCCCGAGCCGCGCCATTGCTACTGAAAGAGTGGACACGCTGCGAAGCGCTGAAGGATGTAGAAGCTGATATTCGCAGGGAATGGGTTGCGGCGATTTTGGACGCCGGCGACGCGTACAATGCGCATCCCCCGGTCCCCTAGATGCGACGCCGGAAAACGTGGGTTTCTGCCTGATGTATGCCTTGATGCCGGCCGCTCAGTTCGGATGTGATGCCTGCTTGCCTGAATCACTCCACATTTGAGCTAGGGTCACGGGTCAGGCAAAAAGTTCCAAAAACGGAAGCGGGTACCCTCGGACAAGGTGAACGGTTCAGCGGCTGAGCCCTGTGCCCTGTCGCTAGTACGCCACCCGCTCACATCACGTCAAGCCACAGCCGGCCGACTTCAAAAGACGACTACCAGTTCGCCCCTCCGTACCGTGGACTTCTTCAACCTATTTTGACCAGCAAGTTTGTGATTGTGCAAGTAGACGGACGAGAACAACCCGTTGCCATTATTGCCGTCTTTCATCATGGCTTCTAAAACGCGTCCCGCAATCCCTCCCGTACTCATGCAGTCCATCCTCGAGCAAATCGGCAACACGCCCATGGTTCGGCTGAACAAGCTGCCGCAGAGCTTAGGCATTGAGGCGACTGTCTATGCCAAACTCGAGCTGTTCAATGCCGGTGGCAGCGTGAAAGACCGCATTGCTCTCCGCATGATCGAAGAGGCCGAGAAGGAAGGCAGAATAAAGCCCGGCGACACCTTGATCGAGCCGACGAGCGGGAACACGTAGGCATATGAGTCTCCGGCACCGAACACATCTAACGTCAAGCAGAGGGATCGGCATGGCGCTTGTAGCCGCCGTGAAAGGTAGCTTAGACATGGCCTTGTATTGCCGCTCACGCTGACAGTTCAGGCTACAGGATGATCATCACACTTCCTGAGAAGATGTCTGCTGAAAAGGTTGCGGTCCTGCGTGCTCTTAACGCCGAGATCATCCGTACCCCCACCGCCGCGGCTTATGACGCTCCGGAATCACATATTGGCGTTGCGAGACGTCTCGAGAAGGAACTTCCCAATGCCCACATCCTGGACCAGTATGCCAATCCCAACAATCCGCTTGCACACGAGCTAGGTACGGCAGAAGAAATCTGGGAGCAAACCGGCGGCAAAGTCAATGTGCTCGTTGCGGGAGCTGGGACTGGTGGCACGGTGACCGGAATTGCCAAAGGACTGCGGAAACATAATCCGAACATCAAGATTATAGCCGCTGATCCGCAGGGGAGCATTCTCGCAGTTCCAGAATCCCTGAACAAAGAGCACGAAAATGAAGCCTATAAGGTCGAAGGCATTGGCTACGATTTCATTCCGGAGGTCCTTGAGCAGAAGGTCGTAGACAAGTGGTACAAGACCGATGACCGGGAGTCGTTTACATACGCCCGGAGGCTGATCTCTGAAGAGGGTCTGCTTGTTGGCGGAAGCAGCGGCAGCGCCTTTGCGGCGATGGTGAAGGCGGTGAAGGACCTGGGACTGGGTAAGGGTGATGTCGTGGTTATCGTTTGCCCTGACAGCATCCGGAATTACCTGAGCAAGGTCAGTGTATTGTCTGTCTACGGTCGCCCGCTAACCAAGGCAGTTCGTGGACGACGACTGGCTGGCTGCAAACGACCTCCTCCCGGCAAGCCTCCCCGACACGCCTACGGAGCCGTCTTCGCCGACCCTGCGGCCCAAGGATCCGTTCGCTGGCGCCACCATTGCGTCGCTCCGCCTCAAGCCCGTCACCACCATTTCCTCGACCTCGCCCTGCTCTGAAGCCATCGAAACCATGCGTGACAAGGGCTTTGACCAGCTGCCGGTGTCTTCGCCGTCCCAAAAGCTCGTCGGGCTTGTTACGCTCGGCAACTTGCTCAGCTACATCAGCAGGGGTCGGGCCAATCCCAGCGACCCAGTCAGCAGCGTTATGTTTGACTTCACGCGGCTGTCGGAAAAGGTGACGGACCCTACGAGCATTGGGCTTGTCGCTCCCAAGGGCCAGGAAATCTCATCGGTGCTCACGGATAATGCGGCGCGGCCGAAGCGGAGAAAGTTCGTCGAGATCACGCGTGACACTCCGCTTAGCGCGCTGAGCCGGTTCTTCGAGTGGAACAGCGCAGCGGTTGTCACAGAGCAGGAGGCTGGTGGAGCCCTGAAGGCTGTTGCCGTGGTTACGAAGGTCGACCTTCTGGCATGGCTGGTAAAGGCGAAGAAGAACAGCGGGGCCAACTGAACCGCAAGAACGGAGTAGGCTATGGTTTAGGCAGATATGTCCGCCGCAGCAGACGGTGAGGCATTGTCCGAGATCCATACCGCGATGCGTTGTAGAAATCGTATTTTTGGAATGGCTGTGCATGCAGCCGTAGGGCTGGAGGCCTGGTGGTCAATATATAGAGGGGATACCCATCAGGATGCATTTGAGCACTGCTCTTTCGGTCTCATGGACCACTTCAACAGAGTTCATGAACAAGAGCTTTCGAACTTGAGAATGACGGGTGATGGTCCTTGCATGGTTCGATCAATGATTCGGTCAGTTGTTGTCAGCGCTTAAGTCACATGACATCATGGGCAATATGCAGCAGTGAGGGATGAAGGAGGGGTTTGCGCGTACTTTGCGCTCGAAGAACAATCAAAGTGTGAGATGAACCTGTCCCTTGGTCCTAGCCCTGAATGCTTTGATTATTGTATTGTTCAAGCGACTGATTGTTAGCTCTATCCAGCCGCCTGTTCCCCCGTCGTCCCCGCCTGTCCCCGCTCACGGCCGACCCCCTCCGGCGTCACGCTCAATGTCTCGAAACCGCCGAGTTCATTTCCCAGCGCCTAATTCCGTACTCAGCTCGTACCGCTACACCACCACCCGACCATCAGAACCCCACCATAAGCAGCAGAAGTGGACAAAGCTTCGCAGCTCGACTATGCTGTCTTGCTTCGGCATGATAATGACGCGATGGCGTTCGGATCCAGGCCCTACGCACCAGCATAATGCTGTCGACCAGGTACTGTCGCAGAAGCTCTCCCCCCGGCGACCAGAAATCTGCCTTGAGAGCGATTGGTGTCGATGGTCCGATATGCACACAAAAGGGAGAAGTACCCCGCAACCCCGCGGTTGACGGTCTTTCTCTCCGCCGGTGGTGAAAGCTCTGCTCTCCATCGCGGGCACGCCCGAAGGATGCGGGGTCACAAGCGTCGGCGATCCTCCGTCGCGTAGGTACCTTCGTACCCGCCATGGTGCGGAGGGAGGTGTCACGGCGGATTGGCGAGGCTGGCCGTGCGCTTCACGGGCCCCGCGCTCATGCCTCCACCATCACTCTCGCGCATCGCGCTGGGTGCATCGCCGCGCACGCTGGCCACCGAGCTTGCGGATCGCGCGGTCCGCCACCGCACATCTGCTTCCACTGGCCTGAAGTAGAAGGGCATGTTGCAGGCGACCTCGCCGCCGCCTTCGTCTCCCACACTGTCCTCTGTGCTCGAGCTGGCGATGCTGCTCCGGCTGATGTGTGCGCTCGCGGCACGGTCCTGCGCGAGCAAGGCGTGCGCCGGGCACAGGTGCCGCGGCGGCAGATGCCCGTGTGTCGAGTGCGCGTAGAAGTCGACGTTTGCGGGCGATGCGGGGTCGAATAACTGGCAGCACGCTGGGTGGCGGCAAAGCGTCAGACCAACCTCGTCTTTTGGCGGAAGTCGAGTGGCGGGTTTGAGGGTGGCCGGTTTCTTGTGTTTCCAACGGGGGAAGCCAAAGATGCCGGGTGTTGCGATGACTCCGGATGACATGGTCAACCTCACGAAAGGCGTGAAGAAGTCACACAATGCAGGCACAGGATGCGGCACTGCAAGAAAAAAAGACGCTGCTGCTGTGTTACCCAGCAAGCAGCAAGGCTCTCGCTGAAAAGAGAGTCTCGTTTCAAACTCGGATCGCGTCGGGCCACTCTCTGCCAAACAGCCGGGTGAATCAGGCCTGCTTCACACAGAACAGCCGACACAATCTATTCACGGATTTCGCGATTAGCGTCATATGACTAGAGCTACAGTGTATCCTTCATGCGCGAAGAGGGTATACTTGCGATGGTGGTACGCATTCCATCCAGTCCTTAGAGGGATTTGGCCTTGTCCATTGGAGCATTCTCGCCCAAAGCCTTGTGGCGCATCTCGTTGGTTGACGAGGTAGACCCGCGCGCTGCGGGCGGCGGGAAGTTGCAGCCAAGCCAAGGGTCCCGCGCCTGGTGATTGGATGGGATGAGACCCCCCCTTCCCTTAATCAAACCACGACTGACTGAACTTCTCACCACTCCTCACCACTCCCAGTCCAATTGCTGCTCTCTGAGTGCCATTCCCCTTACAATATCCTTCGGCTAACTAGAGACGAGTAGGTCCTTTTCGGCTGTATTGGCTCTACGAAGTTTGGATGTATGTGCGACTGTCGGCTGCCCCCACGAACGAAAAGTGATAACCCCGCACGGCGCGTCGCGCTCGGCTCTATGGAATTCCAGATGCTCAAGGCAAGCCATGGCTTGAAGGCTTTCCCGAAGTGCAGCCCCAGCGGGAAAATTGAACCTAACGCACCGCCACCGGCTGCGCTTGCACCTATGGCTTCCACTTCCACTGTAACCATCACATGAGAGGTTCCCAAACACCAGTGCACACGACCAGCCGAACATGGAATCCAGGATCATAATCAACTAAGAGTTTCAACCCCCTCCATGTCCTCTGCAGTTCTTGGACGCTGCCCGTCCAGATCCCTACCTTCGGACCTGGCCCTGGTGTTCATGCGCGAGCGTTCAGCGGGTGACCGGGGTATGCGGGGTTGGGTCCGCAGACTGCTGCATGCCCACTGAGGCCACACTTCTGCAGCCGCTATGCAAATCATGCCAATAAGCGCCGTTGCTCACGACGCCTACTGCAAGGAACACCCGAACCTAGCCTGTTACCGGGGTGGAGCACATCGCACGTACGGTACACCCGAGCAAGACATCACTCTCATTTCACATTGACGCGTCCCAATGCCCCTCGCCCAATGATCCCCCTCCCGAATGGGCATCGAGCCTTGCGTAACCGGCGGCGGCCGTTTCGAGCGGCGAGTCTCGATGCATGGCGGCGAATAAGTGCAGCCCTAAGAGCCGTTTTCTGGTCTTCCGGAGAGGTGCCGTGTTCTCCACGGCGTCTAGTGCGGCGGATGGTGCTACGCCTCCACGTACGGAGTCGATTCTTGCGGCTCTTCGACGCGGCGTTGACTCCTCTGGCGGCTATCGCTGGTGGTTACCCGACTGGACGCGCGTGGAGAGACAGTGACAGGTCCACCGGCGAATCTGAAGTGGTGTATGTAGACGCTGTGGTAGGAAGGATTGCATCATGAGTGCAGGCGAGCGGTTGATGAAGCAGGTGATGCTGTTTTTGGAGTCAGATCGATGTTTTCTCCATGCGGTGATTCTCCTGGGCCGGCGTGTGGGCTACCAACACCATGGAATTGAAGGTATAAACTTTCAAGGTACCGCTTCTGTGTCTAGACTATCCAAGAGCAAGCAATTTACTCGCCTATCAACTCATCCTCAAGCTAGAACTTGATACAGCCGCTGGTCGGACCTCCACATTCATTGAACTTTGAAAAACTTACTGTGCTCCATTTCTCACTATCAATATGCGCTTCTCAGCTGTTGTTGTCGTTCTTTCCGCGTTTTTTGCATCCTCCGCTTTTGCGGCTCCGGTCCCAAGTACCATCGCCCCCGTCGTTACGCGGGATCTCCTTTCTAACCCCGATAATGGTATATCCTGTAGGCCGTCCCATTATCCCTCTTAATGGAGGACACTGACCAGAGTCTCAGGGGAGAAGCGGGGTCTAGCCCAAGGGCAGGACGGTCAAGGCTGTAGGCTATCGAGGCCATTATAGTGCTCAACGTTAACGGGATGCTTCAGTTGGGAAGCGCTCTCTTACGCAGGGGCAAGATGGACAAGGCTGTAAGTGACTTTCCAGCCTTCGAAATGTCTGTTGCTAATGGGACCCAAAGTCGGGAAGCGAGGTCTTGATCAAGGTCAAGATGGTCAAGGCTGTAAGCGAGGTTTCAGCCCTTCGGCTCCATGATGCTAACGGCGCCCGAAGTTGGGAAGCGGGGTCTTGCTCAAGGTCAAGATGGTCAAGGCTGTAAGCAAGTTCCGGCCCCTCGACATGTCTGGTGCTAATGGGACCCAAGTCGGGAAGCGTGGTCTTGCTCAAGGTCAAGATGGTCAGGGCTGTAAGCAAGTTCCAGCCCCTCGACATGTCTGGTGCTAACGGGATCCAAGTCGGGAAGCGTGGTCTTGCTCAGGGTCAAGATGGTCAAGGCTGTAAGCAGGTTCCAGCCCCTCCAAGTTTCTGATGCTAACGGCGCTCCTAGTCGGAAAGCGCTCACTTGCACAGGGGCAAGATGGGCAAGGCTGTAAGCGAGTTTCCAGCCCCTCGGAATGTCCGATGCTAACGGGACCCCAAGTCGGGAAGCGTGGTCTTGCTCAGGGTCAGGATGGTCAAGGATGTCAGTTGCCGCCGTGCCCTTCGAATTCTGTGCGCTAACCTGCCTCTAGTCGGTAAAAGAGCGCTTGATCAGGAATGAGATGCTCAACGATGGGGTGCAATTGAGGCTGAAAGAGAGGTATGCCTGACCCCCTATTGCCGATGCGCCGTACCTCTTACTAATCTTTGACAGAACGCGTATTCGTAGTGTGCTGAGCCGGCTTCCACGCCCGTTAATTGGCTTCCTATTCCTTTTCCATCACCTTCTCCGCCCTCGATCGGGTAGCAGATTTCTTCACTCGGGACTACAAGGCCGTTTTTGGAGTCTTTTGTACGATAGGATTGGGTTCTGGGAATTCATCACGCCTTCGTCCCAAACGTCCACGTTCTGTTCCGGAAGTGAAACCTGGCTCACCAACATTGCCGGCAATCCCAGCTTCCAGCTGCCTCGTTCTGCTTCTACTGATCCCAAGCGTGACCTAGTTCCGTGCGCTGCCTTGCTTTGCGTCTTCATTCGCAATCACGATGTGGATTGCGAAGGTGTTTTACTCCCATGTCATGAGGTATGTCATTCTACCATGATCACTTTGTCCGAAAAAGCTAACTTGTGTGATCCCAATTCTCGTTCATCATTCATCAGTCATAATTATTAACTATCCAGAGCTCTCCGTCGAGCCTGCCCATGACCCAAACCGTGTACCTCGCCTGAAGAGCCCGGATACTCCGCTCTAATGTCTAAAGTCAAAAATATGGCTGCCACCCTGCACTCTACACACAACAAGCGCCTAGAGCCCCGGCGTCGAAATTCCTGAAGCCCGCAATGTCACCTTCAATTCCCGGGCCCGAGCCTTCACTTCACTTATCGGACAATTCGGTCTCACTTCTTCCTGCACATCCTTGCCCAGTCCATTGAAAAGAACGGCTATTGTCGAAGTTTTCAAAATCCCGACATCTGGTTCATCCCGAGAGCTCCGAATGACCGTTGCGACAAGGAATATGAGACTAAAAAATAACAGCGCAACAGGCATGATGAACCAAACCCATCTGAAGCTGATGAACGTTTTCTCTTCCCAGGCAATCCCCAACACCATTTCCACATCACCCTCTCCTTCTCTTGTGTTCCGAAAGGTCGATGTTAAAGTCGCGGCCAGGCGTTCGGCATGTGCGGTAATGTTGTTCGGCGGCATCCAAGGATTGGTTTGTGGGTTGGCCTCAATGAGAGATCCTCCAAACCTTAAGGCATTGTCGTACTTCAGAAGCGGGGCTACTGACGCGTTCAGTGCAGTGACATAAGAAGGTGCAATTTCATCGATGAGCAAGGCAGTTTTCACAGCCGTCAGGTTGGAGACGAAAAACGTGTTGTTCTGGAGCGCTGCTTGGTCTCCATGCGAAGGAAGTTCCAAGTTAAATTCGGCCAGGTATCGCACAAGATTCTTTACTGGATCCACGACGATCCATGGATATGGTTCCGAAGCATCCAAGGGAACTTCTTTAGCGACATTCTCACTCAGGCGTCCCCAGTACGCTCCGGATTGGACCGTTTTTGCGCAGAAGTAGAATATGCATTCATTCACTTCTGGCTTTACGGCCCCATACGCACCAGCAATCCCTCCAGGCGTCCCTGACACTAGCAGATCCCAGATTGGACTCCGGACATACTTGAAGCGCATGGATCCTCCATACAGCGGGAGCCGCGAGGATGTGTTGGAGAACGACAGGATCTGTGTGGACATAGCCTCTCCCGGCTTTCCACTGGCGTCAACAGCGTAGCCACTGAGAAACACTGGTGGGCTTTTCGGAAGGTTCAGAAAGTATCCACACATTGCCACATTTGGATACGGATCCGTGGATGAAACGTTGCTCATCCACTCCCCGGTTCCATTTTGACATCGAAAGTACACGTCCTGGGATACGTCGGCGCATTTGCTGCAAACACCTAGGGTCTCGAATGGCTCCCAGGTGCAGTTGCTTGTTGGGCAATTGAAATTCGGCTCCAAAGCGCTGCCGTTGGTGAAGAGCAGTTGTTCCGCGAAGGAGTAGTCTCGAGGCGGAAGGATTTTTTTGACGCCGTTCCTGAAGTTCACTCCATCTAGAGGATCATACGCGAGGACTCGAGAGATCGTGCCATTGGTAGGCCCCGGAACGAACGCTGATGGGTATGACACCATTTGTTGGAAGAAAATGTCTAGCGGAGGGGCCAGGAGCACGATGGCGGCGCCAATCGAGGGGAGAGTCCTATTCAAAATCAGAGGTCAGCACTTCAACCGGGCCTATGGTGTCAGAGCCGGATACGTACATTCCTCTCATCCGCCCCAGGAGAATGAAGGCACCCCACGGTCCTCTGCTTGCCATGTCGATTCTTTCAAAATCAATCATGGGTCTCTTGCCGTCACGAAACCAATTCCATTTCAGTTGACCCAAGGCCTCTGCTGTCGGCAGTAACAAAGCGGCCTTCGCAAGACCTGAAAAGACGGAAATGAAGCCATTGATTGTAATACCAAGCGGCCAATTGGGAATCTTGCGCCCAGCATAGTACAACAAGACGCCAAAAATGGCACTCATGCATAGCGCACTGAAAATCCAGCTGAGGATTTCCAACAACCACCATTCCACGATGTACTTGATGACGAACCGTCGGATGCCCTGCACCAACCGAGTCGATCGCGGGGGGGGGCTCGAAACCGGATTGTAACGCTGGGAATAGGGAATAGCATTGGTAGTGTTGCCCAAGAACTGGAATTCCCGGGCCGGCCATCCTTGCTGTCGGTAATGTGGGGAACTGGGAGGTGGCAGGGTCGTTGCATGATCGGGGGCGGGAACGGCAAGCCTCTCCCGAGTCGGTCCGAACAGATGGTGTCGGCTCAACGTGAGAGCTGGCTCCTGAGGGACTGGGAGAGGTGGAAGACGGGGGAGCTGAGGAGTAGTCTGAAGATAGGGACCGTTATGTCCTGCATAACGGCCGACGGTAGGTTGGAACCCAGATCCGTCGTTCACACCGGTCGACATGAAATGGTTGAGGGGGATGTACGAGCGGGAACTAATGAATCTGACCAACAGGTTACAGGTGACAAGGAAAAAATCATGAGAGTGCGGAGAAAGTATTAATATTGGCTGTTCTTCGCGTTAGTACTCACTGTCTCTCTTGGCCAGAGGGATTTCGAGGTACTCACCATGCCATGAAAACCGAGAAAGAAAAACCGATGGAAAGGACCAAAATCTCAACTACACATCAATCGCCTTCGATTGCTCGGGCCATATGTACGGAGTGCACCGCATGGTGGCCCACACTGCCCTACCGGGCATTTCTATCAATGGAGCATGATGCATCGGAATTCGGATCAAGTGAAGGTGGGCGTTTGAAACATAAAACAGCCAGGAAAGGAAATAGGTCGGCTCACTAATTATGGACAATTACCCTGCAGCCTGGGCGCGTTCGGCGAATGAAAATCACGTTCCAAGCGCAGCGGATGCGGCTCAGCGGTGCACTGGCCAGCAAGCCGAATCAGCTTCCAGCAGGCGCCTTCCGACAGCTGCGCGTTAAGCGCTGATCGATCCAACACGACTATCCATCAAACTGTCATACGTGTTACAGGGAAGTCCCGCCCTTTTCAGGCCGTCGTTTCGCGTTTCAGGTTGATGTTCGGAAACATTGCGGCTCATGAAGCAGCACGTGGCAGCGCAGGCTGGGAGGAAGGTGGGGATCAGCTCATGCGCGCGTATACGGTACTTGAAGTGGAAGTCACAACCACGTGAGTCCTCGATCTTCAATTGTGGGAAGTTAATCAAGAAGAGCCGCGCCAACAAAGAGAAACTGTTGGATTAAGATTTGATCTTCAGGGTCTGCAATCGTATTCTCCAGTGCGAAAGTCAAATCATTCTATATCTTTGCATTGCGTAAAGGGATTTGGTCTTGGGTACAGTAGATTGCGCATGTTTTTGTCCGTTGTGAGTCCCAAATCCGTCGCTCTGAGTGTACAAAAAGCCAGTTGAATTTTTTTGCAGAGCACGAGAGGAACCTCCGTAGGCATTATCTCAGGTGCTTTCTTGATGATGATGGTGATATTGAGTATTAAGCCTCCAGATATGGTACAAGTAGATCTATTCATTTAAACTTTGGGGTCAGCCTCGCATTTTCCCCTGGCATGGCCGACACTTCCATCCCATTGGCCTTCTCTATCAGCTCCAGCATACTCCGGGACGAGCCAAGCTCGTCCTTCGCATCATCCGAAAGCCCATATGCCAATGTTGCCAACGAAGAAGTCTTCCAGATGCCCACATCTCTCCGCCGACAGCTCTCTAGGATAGTTACAAAAAGGAACAAAGAGCTCAAAAGCAGGACGATGAATGGTAAGGTGAGCCATGCCCATCGAATGTGGACGTACGTCTCAAAACTTCCAGTGCCGAAAACCTTCTCTGTCGTATTAGGATATGACCGCAGAGCTCGGTCCATGCTCGTGGCCATGTTTTCAAAATGTTGACTAATGTTGGTGGGAGGCAGCCACGGGTCATTGGGTGTCTTCTTCAAGGCCGGATAGTTCCGGAGGATGTTGGAATACCGAAGGATTGGAGTAGTGGAGGGATCATCCACTGTCAAGTAGCTTGGGAGAGCAAGATTGAATAGGACCATCTGCTGGAACATGGTCAAGTTTGAGACCCAGAAAGTGTCATTTTGACCAGGCGGGGTCAAGGTGACGTTCAGGGAATAGTGTTGCCTGACGATCCCATCTCTGAAGAACGGATGCCAGCCATCCAGAGGCCCGGAGCCATCCACGAAGGTTGAAACAACTTCTTCCTTATACTCCCCATTTGAAGAGGAGGCCGCAATAGTTTTGACGCACCATTGCAGCATGCATTCGTGGGCGACTGGGGTTTTGTTGGCGTAGACTGAAGTCCCGTCTTCCGTAGCAACAGTGATGAAATCGATTATGGGCTGACTGGTGTTTGGAAAATGAATGGACCCGCCCCATTTTGTCTCCGTTGAGAGTCCATGTCGGAGTGGAAGTTGACGCATAAGCAGCCCTTGGCCGACCGTCTTCGAGGCGGAATTGTTTGAAGAAAGAGCATACCCGGTCATCATGATGGGATTGTCGCTGGTGGCATTAAGAAAATAGCCACAGGACATTCCTGCCGGTGTTTTCGAGGTAGGGTTACCCTTGGCGTCGACCCACGTAACACCATAAGAGCTGTTGAGGTACGAACTTTGATCGGACCGCCAATCTCCGGATTCGTAGAGACAATCAAAAGTAAGGAGGTTTCCAATATCCTCGCAGGCTCCGCACAATGCAAGAGTATCGAACTTGGGCCACGTACACGTCCCTGACGGACAAAAGCTGTTGACCGGCGGCACGGATGGATTACCTAAGAAATACGGTCCAATAGCCTCGTCCAAGCGACCGTCGGGAGAAATAATCGTCGTATTGTGGTCCGTGGCATCCTGAGTAACGGCGTCCATGGGGTTGAACCTCACAACCCGTGTCAGCATACTCCTTCCGTATATGCTCGGGCGTTGCGGGAATGTAACCACTTGTTGGAAAAAGGGATCGAGGGTAAGTGAGAGCAACGTTACAATCGCGCCTAGCGAGGCAAAGGACCTTCGAAAATGTTATTCAAAGCAAGCATAAGCTCCACACCGTCAACTTACCGGCCTTTCATGTGCAAAAGAAACATGAAAGATCCCCACGGACCCCGGCTCGCGCCGTCGAATCGCTCGAAGTCGATGAGCTTCCGGGGTTGTCCAGCCGAAAACCATAACCACTTCAGTTGTCCCAATGCCTCCTCCACCGGTACAGCAAGAGCGAATTTCCCAATAGCAGAAAGAACTGAGATGTAGGCATTGATCGTTATGCCTAAGAGCCCTTTGGAGGAAAGAGTCCGGTTGTCGAAATAGCCGAGAATGAGCGCGATCCCACAAAAGGAAAGCGCGCCAATGACCCAGCTCAAGAGCTCCCAAAGCCACCAGTCAACTATCAACCTTGACAGCACGCTCCAACGATGAGTTTGTCCGCCGACAACGGAGAGTTTTGACGCTCCAGACTCGGCTCTCTTGAAGTTGCTCTCAAGGTCGGTATCGGCCGTTCCGTACTTGCGCAGAAATGCATTCCGAAAGTGACTATGAGGTTCCACTTCTTTGGTGAAGTTTTCATCATGGTCTTGAGAGTTGCCGATATTTGCAGTTTGAGGGACCGGCTCCTGATGTATTTTTGGGGCGTTCATTGGGTGTCCGGGACCCGATGAAATTGTGGATGAAAATCGACAACAGTGAAAGAAAGTGGATTTCAGAGCACCTGCTCAGGTCATCCATGGGGCCAGAGTGAATATGAATATTACCGCTGCAAGCCGGTACGGAGCATATCATTTGCGTCGGAACCGCGCTTACGAGCGCCTCAAGCGACAGCGGCCGCTACATGGGTGGGCCATGGAGAGCGCGTAATGCCGGATTCAGCGGCGCAAGTGGGAAAAAGAAAGATACCGCAGCGAGGCGCAGCTGGATGCAGCAGCCGTTGTAGATCGATGCTGTCAACCAGGAACCGAAGGAGGCTCAAGGGAGGTCCGGCCTGCTAAGCGCCGGGGCGGCATAGCCTTCGGGGAGTTTCATCCTGTTGGCGCCCGGCCTTTGACGGCCAACAGCCAGATACTGACTGGCTTTCCGCGACTTGAAACATGCAAGGAAGGCCTGGGAATTTTTTTGGTTCCTCTAACTGTGCTTTTGAAGGTTGTGCGCCCCGTCATTTGGATATTTCAGTAGACTGTGCCATGAGTTCGCACCCGAAGATGCCTGGATTGAGGTTCAAGAAAGTTCGCGAGGAGTTCAGGTTCCGTGATAGAATGAGGATGATAGCAGAGACTCAAAGCGACCGTGTGTGAAGTTAGCAAAGGGTTGAAATGGCAAGAACAACGGAGGTTGGAGCACCAGGTCCCGTGATTACGCGATCCTTGGCCACGGTGTTAACAGCCGAGAGAAACATCATGGACTTCGCCTGGAGGTGTGCGCGGGAACCATGACGTACGACTCCGGCTATTTAAAGCTCCTGAATTGCCGCCATCTTCCGAGGAAGTCAAGAGGGGTCGCCTTTGTTCGCGTTTGAGCTTTACTGCTCCAACCTTGAATGAAAACGGCTTCAAGTCCTTTCGCGTCATCCGGCAACTCAAACCAAGCGTCGGCAGCCACATCCGTCCGATGTTTTCAGAATCCCGTCCCTGTTACGACTGATATCAAGGATATGTGGTCGCGGTGACGTTGTTTGGGAGTCACCAGCCTCGCGTCACCAGCCGCCAGTCTTATGCACGTAGTAACAGTCAGAATGTCAAGGACACGGCGAAGCGCTGCGAGAGATTAATATCTGCGGAGTGCACCCGCGGCCCATTCAAGCTCATCTCGTCGTTTCCGAATGCCTTTCCTTTGGTGCCGTAGACGACTGCGCCTGCTTAAGCGCCAGGCGCTTCGCCGCGCGGGATGTGCTGCCATGGGCATCGATTCGGTGAATGGCAACTTCCCGCTCCGGCTTGCGTTCCGCCACGTGCGAAGGGGTTGAGGCTCTCATGTAAGTGCATATCTAGCTCCTCTAAGCGCATTTATTGCGTGGGGATCGAGCTATTCGTAAAGCTGCGGTCGTCCGACGCTTCAATGTTGAAGGCAATATCGTCGCAGGGATGTAAGTGCACGATTTGATTGGACAGCTCAAATACCGACTTCGAGCCATACCTACCGACAGCCACGCCAGTTTCGACAAACGATGGTGGTAGAAAGGACCTCGTCAGTATGACATCGTCAGTGAGACAGCGGCGCTCGTGGAGCATGGCTTGAAGTCCGGGGAGGCGGGGTTCGGATTTGATGGTCATCTTGTTGACCTGGAATGAGACATCAACGAACAACTCGGGTGGTATTAAGCTTAAAACTATGTTATTACATTAAGTAGACGAGTAGGCTATATCCCACCGCTCTGTCGTCGTCCCTCACCTCTCAGTTTCAAGAGCCTCTGATTCAGCGTCGTTCCCGAACTTCCAGCCACCCCATTCTGTATATCCGCAAAGCCCGCAGGTGTGCTAACTCTCTTTAGAGGGCTGGTTCCCCTCGTCCTCGGGGTATCTTCAGCAGGCTGACGGAGAAAGTTCGATGATGCGGCTTTGCGCAGTGGCGATGCGGCATGTGTGTACACTCCCAGACTACCGCCATCTCCCGCATGAGGATGCGGCGTAGGGAATTTGGGCTGCTGTAGCGGAACATGGTTCGGGGAAGCAAATTCTCCGCCCGTTGTCGTCGAGGACGAGGTGTATGCATCAGACAGCCGGGGCTTGGCCACAGGCGTGGTCATTGGACGAGGGTTCGTCGGACGATGCATAAGGTTGTCAGGATCGTACTGCGAAGCGTACGCCGGGTTTGGCCGAGTGGTGAAGCCACGGTTGACAATCGTGTGAGGGGTGTAAATATCAACTTCTGAGGTCTTCTTCACCGGGGTTCCGCGGCTGCTGGGTGTCTGGACTCCAACGTCGCGCACAGGCCGGTTCAGCGTCGGCCGCACGAATTTGGTGTCGTATTCGTGGAGAACTTCTTTGTTCAGCAGAAGCTTGTCATGGGTTTGTTGAGTGAAGAAGCTCTGGAACGCATAGCTCTGTACCGAGAGAAGACTGGTCAGGAGGATGGTTTTGATGATAGTCAATGTTGGACTGGGATCCAGCGGTGAGAGGGGTAGGAACAGCCAGTAGATGAAGACGTGACCCGGGCTGAAGAGACAGAAGAGGCGGAGACACAAATGTGACGGATCCCAGATCCCGAGCTCAATAACGTCGCGAGCAGCATCCGGATGAGCTCGGGACTGTGCCGAACTCGAAGAGACATACTTGGAGATGAAGTGTAGTGGGGAGGAAGGCGACGAGTCGACGCGGACACGGCGCGCAGAAGGCGTTGGGGGGATCTGTTCGACTGAGCTCTCGAAGAAGCGGTAGTACCGCTTGCGCGTAAACGTGTATCCCGCGTTGACTATGGAGGAGATGGCCAGAGCGTGTACCACAAAGGCGCAAAACCAGGAGAACCAGCCGCTTGATCCGTAGCTTTCCCCAAACACATCATCTGCACCGGACGACAGGCCGCTGTTGGCGCGCGCAGCCAGGAAGATAAAATTGAGTCCAAAGCCGATCGGGACGCTCATCCACTTCTTTGACTCTCCCCAATCATCGGAGTTGAGTTCTTCGGAGAGCCAGAGCAGGAAATCGAAGGGGTTGAGGTAGGCTTGGATGCGCTCCGAGAGCGGTGCGCGGCGGACAAGACGGCGAGACATGGCGGCTGAGACTCTGTTTTGACAATTCTTTCAGGGAGAAAATAGAAAGGTATTCCAACAGCCCATATCTGCGGGATAGCCCGGTCTTTTTGGCGGTTGGTGTTCAACAAAGTGCTGGCATTGTTGGCACGGAGCTGAGGTCAAGCACAGTCAACAAAAGAACAAACAGTCCGCACGCGGAGTGAAAGGCCGGGTGGATTAACTATCTTCCATCTCCCCATGAACCTCCGCCTCTCCAGGCTCCTGATGAGCCACCAGATAGCTAGTCTCAAGCTCCATCTGCCCCTCTCACAGCGTACGACGCCTATTCCGCGACATTGAAGCGGGTTGAACTGCCATGGCAACCACAGCTGCCTTTAAAGACCGGCAATTCATCGCCGTAATCGGTGATGAGGTAACCGACTAGCCTCCTCGCATAAGGCGCATGCTCATGCGCAAGCCAGGACTCCGTGACAGGCTTGCTCCTGGCCGGTGTGGGCGTATATGCTTCTTCTACACCTATCGGCATATGCTTACAGCTCTCAGCATGTTACCTCGCCTCCCGACTCGCAAAAGAACTTCCTCGTCGTCGACCAAAAGACGGAGACGTCCGCCATTGAGCACGCATTCGACCGCTTCACCACCGAACGTAAAGACATCGCCATTGTCTTGATCAACCAACACGTAAGGACGTAAACTCGGCAGGGACACCGCTGATGGACTAGATCGCGGACCGCATCCGACATCGGGTTGACACCTACACTGCAGCGTTCCCCTCTGTGTTGGAGATTCCGTCGAAAGACCACCCATATGACCCCGAGAAGGATAGTGTGCTCAAGAGGGTACGTCGCTTGTTTGGAGAGTAGGTGGGACACATCAGATATCCAAGTTGCTGCATAATATACCCGTCAACCTGAGGATTCATCATGCCGCCAAGCTAGCAGGTTGCCTTCTTCAATGTTCAAGCGGCCCCGGAATGAGCACCCCAGTTTCGCCCCATCTGCTTCGTCTGTGAATAAGCGTCAACAGCATCTGATTTAATGCGGCCTTGAAGCAAAGAAAACGAGATGAAGTTTGCGTTATATACTTTATTCCATGCCTCCGGTCCAACATTTGGCAGGCTCTTTGGTCACATTACTTGCGTTCACTAGATTGATCTTGCCGTTCAGATACGTATGTACCTGCTTTCAGGGTCCTCATACCTCAGGCGCTATACACAATTCAAACCCGAGAAGTCGGGCTATGGTGGGCAGGAACGAGCAACCCTAGCTGTAACTCTTCTTACACAAGGACCTTTGACAACCACATTTTCTCCTCGAGCCCATTTCATCTCATATCTATCTGTCCCGACCTTTCACGCAGCTTATCAGACACCGTACATTGTTACTCTGAGCAGCATGGACTCGAAAGATTATCAGACGCAATTGCAACCCAGTGACGAGGCGGAGCACCGCCATCTGCGTCGAACTCAGTCTGGAAGTTACGACATTCAACCCACTAACACACTTGACGTCTTCGGTACAGGGAAGAAGAAGCGGTCAGACCCTCGCGAGCTCCACGATTGGGTTGGTCAACGGAAGCGCTGGACCGATGCTTCAGTGAAGGAGCTCTACTGGCAATTCGGTGAATTTGGCGACTCTGCGGACGATTCCCATATGCCAACCAACTCGGATACCCGCGATGGATGGCCTAGAGACAATCCACATCGGGAAGCGTCCAACGAGTCTCTACTGTTCCGCGAGAGGGCCCACAGTGTGGTGTCTGGCGAGAACCCTGTCGGGATTCCTCAGCCGATGCGACGTACCTTGGATGATCTTCCTGGCTACAGCTTGAACAAATTTGGCTTGAACACGGGCACAAAAGACAAACACACAGCTTTGGCTGGCACTGCCATTGACGAGGGTGGGGCCTCTAGCAATCAAAGTTCAGCGCAGCCGAAAAGTCGTCGAAGGACCGAAAGACCGATATGGGCCATGCGAGCTTTGACCCCGCCGCAGTATCATGAGGAGGCATGCCTTCTCGCGCTCCAACAAATTGTTATAGCAAATCGCAGCACTCATAGCCGTCAACGCCGCCGCCGTTGCTTCAAGCGCTGGAACACTGCCCCCGGGCGTGCGCAGACGACTTTTGCCCCCGCCACGCCGAAGGGGCCACGAACGGCCTCCTCCTTCCCGGTTGACAACTACACATCATTTCCCATTCCAATCCCGCGTCCAAAGCGTACTGAAAGTCCACCGCCCTTCATCCCTTGGGCCAGAGACGTGACACCCCTCCGCGGTGGGGAAGCCCGTAGTCCCCCGCCCAGCCCGGAGAGTCTGCAGGGCTCGTCTCTGGACGGGCAGGATCCAATGTACATTTCCGAACAAGCCTGGCACCAGGCTCACCGTGCGCCGTGGTGGCGGCCGCCGCCCGACCCGCCGGTTTTTCCGGAGGAGTTCAAGGACGCCGTACTGTGGAAAGTGTGCTCGGATTCGGGGTATTTCAGGTCGGAGGCGCCGTTGCTCGATACTGTGAGTTTGTTCTTGGAGATGTCTAAGGTGTTCACTGAGGACAAAAAAGCAGATCTCGCGTTATCAAGCTGCGATAAGGGCCTATAATGTCGAGGGGGCACATGAGCCGAGCTATATGGAAGGTCGAGTTCAGGATCTCCTTGAAGAGTATCGTCAGGCTAGGTTTAACATGTCTGGGGTGGACCTCGTGAAAGACATCCGGAGGCGGTTCATCAGGAGGGGAGTGATGGATATCTGGAAGGGAAGCCTGGCAGCCTAATGATTGGAAGATGAAATCGCTAGATGCGTCAGCGCCTGGGTTGCGGTATTCATTGTGTTTTGCTTACTGCGGCACTGCGGCACTGCAAGGCTCGCCCTCATTTCTTGGAGCCTGGAGTCTTTATTGTCAGCTTCTTTGTACCATATTCCGTCTGTCATTCATCTCCTCGTCGTCTCGATAGCTTAAACGCCAATGGATAGCATACCAAGTCGAAAAAGAAATGACCTTGCCTGGCATGGCGACATGAGCTTCATCCTGCAAAAAGTCAAAAACATACAGCAGTTGGGATTCGCTGCTGGTCACCCACGCAACTACTAGTCAACCGATTCAGAGCTTAACCTCAGTGAGCAGACGGGTACTGGTGCTTTCTCCGATCTGTGGCCGTATGTGTTCAATAGTCATTGCAGGCTCATGATATTCTGTGTACGAGGCGAGTGAAGATCACTTGTCGGAGCGTAGTCAGGGCAAGTGGTCCTAACAGTAACCTGTTCAATACGGCTCATGAACCTGTACACTATGATATATGTAGAAAGTCAATTTGTGATCGTCCCAAGTACGC
Organism: Trichodelitschia bisporula; assembly: GCA_010356995.1. Taxonomy (NCBI): domain Eukaryota; kingdom Fungi; phylum Ascomycota; class Dothideomycetes; order Phaeotrichales; family Phaeotrichaceae; genus Trichodelitschia; species Trichodelitschia bisporula. The sequence goes on along the minus strand of ML996689.1, from coordinate 425,038 downwards.
CATGCCAAACACTAAGTGCAACATCAAACGGAAGGATATCGTCCGGAGACTCTCAGGCGAGATCCTTAATCGTACACCCTCGCAATGCCCAGCGGCCCATTAACCAATTTGTCTATAGGTGCGGATGGAACACAACCTCTGCGGTAAGGCAGGTGATCTTGACGCGATCCTTGGTGTAAACGTCGGCGAGGACCCTGTAGCGGCCCTGTACAGCGCATTAGCATCCCAGCATCATATAGCAACGCGTAACGTACAGGAGGTATTCTGCTCGGCAGCTCAACCGTCTTGGTGAGCACGGTCTCGCCTTTCTCCAGCGGGCACTCGAGGTCTACGTTCTTGACCTGGTCGCAGAGATCCGTGTCTTGGTTGATCAAGGTGATGAGGCCGAACTTGACTTGAATGTGTACTTTGGCACCCTCTTCGATGTCCTCCAGGAGCGTGCCCTTGGCCGCGATAGTAAGGCTCTGCCCACTGGGAGTTGTTAGCCCACGGATAATGAGGCACGGGCTAGTGGAAACACAAAGCGGGGGCGAGGGGGTCGCTGATAAGCCGACGAAGCACGGGCGAACTCACGCTTCAGGAGGATTCGGGGACAGGTCGACGTGATCGATGACCAGAAGGTCGTTGGACGCATCAGAGCAGTAGAACAGCGGGTTCACACCGGGAACCTTGAGCTCGTCGCCCAGTGCAACCTGCTCGTTGCTGGAGCCGCCGAGCCATACTGAGCGCGCGGCGACGGCTGTAACGCACAGAAGCGGGAGGACGGGGGTTAGGAGCTTCATGCTGATGGATGCGTCGAGACCGAGGAAGACGGATTCCACGCAGTTCGTGGGGAGAGTGTGGAGATATGGGGAAGGGAAGTCGAGAGACGGGCGGGGGGCTGGTGATACCGTTTGCTCACAAGCATGTGGCTGAGCCTTGGCCGCGTCCCTGTGCTGAGGGAACAGACCAGGGAGTGCTCAATGCGCCCGGTGACGTCTTCATCACGGGGAAGCGGACCCCAAGGGTCCTCGCCTGTAACTGGTCCGTTGCCTCAAACCATCGCCAACTTCCAGCATCGGGCTTGAACAGGCAATACTGTAGCCTATTCCAATATTTGGTCAAGTTCATACAAACTTTCTGTTCTTCGCTCTCATACGAACTCCGGCATGGCCGTGAAGAACAGCTAGCTGCCAGACAACCACCGATCACGCCATGACTTTATCCTGTTCTCCAGTATGGTTACATATTCCAGTGTCAGCACCTTCGGACTCCTCCTCCATGTAACCGGAAGCCTTTCATATGCGAACCATTCCGCCACCGTGCTCTTGTTTGCGACCCGCGCATCTCCCTCTCCCCCCCCAAGCAAGACTAACACCAAAGCCGCCTCAATCATACAACTCCCCTGCGCTTTTGAGGTGAGTATAGGACTTCCGGCTGCCAGAGATTCCCTCTCGCGCCGCGCCCGCGTGCGTCCCATTGAGGTTGTGTTGAGGAAAGGAGATGGTCCCGCATCATTGAGCATGTTGTCCAGCATATGAGGTTGAAGGCGAAGAGTGTCGCCCTGGATCTTGTCTAACCGAGTCAAACTGGCATCATGCTCGGTTAGGCCATGAGCATTGAGATCTTCAAGGTCTATGGCCACAGACGGATCGGTGGTGCTGAGGCCGAGTTCTGTGAAACAATTTGCAGTAAAAAGCTGGGTCGTGTTCAGGTCCATATTCATTGCGGACATGATCGCGGCATCGATATGATACATTGTCAGCGATCGGCCATCGCGGTTCCTTCGCAAATATCAGTCGTGCTCATGAATATCGGTATCAGCTTACAAAAATCCATGGTTAGCTAACGTATTCAGTAGAGGACAAGGACTGCGAGAGGCGTTTGGGATCTTGCTTGCCGGGATCCATCGGTTAATGCCAGTTGATGGTAGGAGGCCGTACTCCGTGACAGGCGACAAGTCCAGGGCGTCCGGGCTGTGCCCTTCCTCCAAGTGACGTTTATGTGGCTCGGAGCGGTATTCATCTTGCAGTGGGAAACAGGCCGCGAGCTGCAGAAGACCTAAACAGAGGAATGGGTTCACTTTCATTGTCAATTAACCGGCCTTTAGAAAATCACCAGTATGGGGAGAGCAAGGAGATGATATCGGATATAACTTATACATGCGGAGAATGCACGCATTCCAAATAGCGGTCTCTAATTGCTGCACTGGCAGGCTGCACCAGCGAGATCATCGGCAGCCTGCTTTATCGCGATGCCGCAGCAAGATCATGGCCATAAAAAATAGACGCATGTATGTAACGTGCCTGCAGCGGCGCTCTGCAGCAGCATGTGCGAATCCCAGCACCGGAAAGCATGCACTGCACGGGCTATCGAATAGCTTTTCAGAACTAAAGTGGTGTAACCATGCCTTCTCGACCCCTGAACTGAGCCCGCGAGCTTTCAAAGCGACAAAGACGTGCCGAGAGCGAGAGTTGCTCTTGTGCAAAGAGAGGCCTTAGTTGCAGAACGTTCCGCGTGTTGACGGCCTACAGCGACATCCTTCTTCGAATTCCGAAAATTGCCAAAAGAAATCCGAGTTGAGTCCAGCATGAGGCGAGGTTCCACAAAACGCAGGTCGGGAGCACAGCGGTCAAGGAACGGTCGAAATTAGCCACTCGGAGGCATGACCTCTTGTCCTCGACAGCTGGCGGGTCCGATGGTCGTCAAATTCCTCGTGACTTGACGGTGGATCCAATTGTCCGCCACTCTTGAATTCACGCAGCTACGAGCTGCTGTGCCATCTCGCGTAGATGGTTGCCCTCGCTCTTCGAGCTAACGCATGGAAATGCTAAGCCAGGATCATGATCAGAAACTGTGCTCATCCTTTGCTCAACAGAAGCGGCAATTACCTGCTGAATAGGCGCAAATGGAGCACAGGAACATGTTACAAATCCTCATGGAGTAACGGAGTAGCCTCCGTCTCGTGCGATACAAGTACGTTAGATACGCGGCAAAGCGCGTTGTAGCACTGTTCTGCCAGGGTAATGGAACCGTGTGCTAGAACCACAGACCGCGATGGCGAGCCTCCACCTGACGCATAGTGAAACGTGCATCGTGCGCAGCATTCCGCCGTCCACGGTGGAACTAGACCTGTACGTCCAGCCATGCCCAGGTAACGAGGACCCTGCCTTGGTCGATATTAGCGAGCTGTTTGAAGACACTCGTCGTCGTGTCGATGTCGGTTGGTTTGCATCCCACACCTTCACCGTAAGCATACGCATTGAAATCGCGCAGGAAACCTACATCTATCAACAACGGTCAGATCGACGCTGCGCTGACTTCCGGCCTGGTCGTTGAACCTGGTTGCGCGAAGCTTTTTGCCGCAGAGAGGGTTGGCGTTAGGATTGCTGCCGACTTGGACGGCATCGAATACAGAATAGCTGATCGCAACAATGTTTTCGCTGGATGACGAAGTGATTCCGCAGGCCCCCAGCCCAGGCTCATAGTAGGTAAGATCGCCTGTGTGTTTTTCGGCATTGCTGGGAAGCGGAAGGTTCTTGGTTCTAAGACACAATCAGACAAGGGACAGCAAGTCATCACTATTCCTTACTTGTGAGAGCCTTGCGTGAGCCCAACAGCGAGTCCAATGATGAGACCGAACAGAATGAACAAGGTTCCCACAGCGGCGCAGAGCATGAATTTCCGGCTGCGACCCAGGTACGTCCGGTACGGGGGGAAGACTTGGTTGAACTTGTCTGAGATGGCGGTGAAAGGCGATCGACGCGGCTTCCGGGTGAGAGCTTCATCGGGGATCACGTCGACCGCGCGCTTTGCCGACATTTCCGAACCAAGGACCCGGACTGTCCGTAGTTCTGTCTGCGAGGTTGCCATGTCCGAGGCTCGATCCTTCTCGAAGTCACTTGGAATGCGCTTCAGTTCAGTTGGATCCGTCATATCAGCAGCTCGGTGACTTCGGGTGGGTGGAAGATAACGTTTACGGGCAGAGTCACTAATCAATGCTTGAGCAAAGAGCGCTGACGCGTAAAAAGCTGGTTTCGCTGCAGTAGTTGAAGGAGAGATGCCCCGGCGCGTCGCAGTCGCTAATTGTGACATTATTGAGCCCTCAGGGGCGCGGCTGCAGGCCCACCTTGGCGCGCCGGCCCGCCCCCAACTTCCCCAGCTTTCCAATCTACCGTACGGTAGAACTAGCCATTTTCAGCTTCGCGACTTCTTACCGTACGCTAAGTGCTGTTCAGTGGAGCAGGAAAAGTGGAGACAAGCTACACTTTAAATCTCTAAGGCTGTAGACGGTATCTTGAGCATCTAGTATCATTGACCCGTCAATCACTCACTTTTCCCCAGTTGCCTGTCGAGCAACGATCGGGCCTCGTGCTTGACCGGCGGCCGCGTAAAGCCACAGGATTCCGTCATTTGCAATTGCCACGTGATGGGAAGTTACCGTAAAGCCACCCGGGCCACGTGCAGGCTCGGACCGGATAAACATGCGGCGTGGCGCATTCGGAACAGGAGAATCATCATCATGAGAAACAATTTCTCGTCACCCGCGATGCTCCTGCTTGTCGTTAATGCCTACTTTGTAAACCTTAGACTCTTTTCACTTCTCTAATCACCTTATTCCATAGCACCATAGTCATGTCCTTTCTGGCGGACCGCATCAATCGGCATTTCAACTTGTAACTTATCCAACTGTCACACGTGTGCTAGCCGATCCGGTCAACGCGCGGGGTAGGCATCAGCCCTGCCCTACTGTAGCAGCATGGCCTCCATCCTTTTCTCTCTTTCTTCTTCGACCACCCCTGAGCGACCATCATCTCGCGACTGCGAACTCCCCCGGGACATGGTGACTGTCGACGAGGACTCAGATCTCGACAGCCCTGACGTCGAGCCGGAAGAGCCGAATCTGCGGGACCTCAACGCATCATTGCGGGCCCTGGCCGATATTTTCCCCGACATTCAGCCCGACGTATTCAGAGAGATGCTCGAAAGGGTTTCTGCCCAAAGCCGTCTGGAAATTGTCACCGAGCACTTGCTCAAGAACGATGCTAAATGGATCCGAGGCCGCTATCGGCGGACTCAGGATGCGAAGCACAAAAAGGCGACTTCTGATCCTCCGACCAGCGGTAGCGCAACAGTCCACCTGGGGGACACTTTTCGAAATGAGGCGTACAAGTCCGCCGTCAGAAGCGTTCTCCGCGAAGAGTTCAAAGGCCTAAGCCGATCTGCCATCGAAGCTGTCCTTGCCGAGAACAACTACTCGTACACCCCGTCACGCACAGAGCTGCTTGCGCTGGCGGCCAAATCATGGCGGCTATCCTTCTCCAACTTTTTTCTCAGGCGCAAGACCCCAAATCCAGCCGAGCACCCGCTGGTTTACTGGTCCATGGACGCAAGGCATCCGCGCGCGGTGCCTAAATTGAGGAAAACTCGGAACAGAGAACTGAACAAGGAGCTTTACGACACCTTGATTTCCCCGCAGCTCAACCGACGCAAGGAGGCCCAAGAGCTCATTGACTACGTGCTCGCAAAACAGCTCCAAGCCAAAGAGGCGGAGCAGGCAGAAGAGATGTACGACTGCGAATGCTGCTACGCCACGTCCACGGTGCACGAGATGTCAGTATGTGACGATGGTGGCCACAACATCTGCTTTCGCTGTATATCGCACGCTACGAATGAAGCCATCTACGGTCAGGGCTGGGCGAGGAGCGTCAACCCGGAGCGGGGCACCTTGCGCTGCATCGCACCCGTCATGGACAGCGACGGGGAGTGCCATGGGTGCATTCCCATTGACATGGTGCGGCTGGCGCTGGCAGAGAAGGAAAACGGAAAGCAGATCCTCAACATGCTCCAAGAACGGCTTGCTTCGGACGCTTTGCTTAAGAGCAAAGTGAAGCTTGTCCAGTGCCCATTTTGCCCCTACGCCGAAGCGGATGAAGTCCAGGTTCCACATATTACCAAGTGGCGGTTTAAGCGGATACCGGAACTCACGCTTTGCATATCTTGGTTCCTCTTTGTTCTCGCCTTCGTGGGGGTTCTTCCTTACTTTCTACTCGTTGTATCATTGTACCTTGTACTTTCGCCCTACATTCATATATCATCGAGCGCCCTCCAACAGTCCTTGGGACGCGTCATCCGCAAGCGTTACGGCCTTTGCTTCACCTGCCGCTCGCCCTCATGCTCAAAGCTATCTTGCATGCGCTGCCAATCGGTCTGGAAGGACCCCCACGCGTGCTTCACCTCACAGCTCAACTCCCTTCAAGGTGCCCTTGAAGGTGCCATGACGGCGGCGGTGAAGCGTACTTGTCCGAAGTGCAACGTGTCGTTTGTTAAGAGCACGGGATGCAACAAACTCATCTGTGTCTGCGGGTATACCATGTGTTACTTGTGCAGGAACGAAATCGGGACCGAGGGCTATGGTCATTTCTGCCAGCACTTCCGGGCGGCGGGCGGGCAGTGCACCGAATGCGAGAAATGCGACCTATATCGCGCCGAAGACGAAGATGTCGTAGTGAAGCGAGCGAAAGAAAGGGCGGAGAAGGAATGGTGGGAGAATGAGGGCCGTGGAATCGAGAAATCGTTCGTGGTCAAGAGCCAGCCGCTTTTGAGGGAGGGGATCTTCAAGCGATGTACCTGGGAGGCCATGCTTGATTCTGTCATGGAAACATTTGTTGCATAAGCGGATCGGCATGGAATAGCAGGTTGGGATAGGTTATGATGAGATGACTATAATGTAATAGACTGGTTCAGCAGCATCGTAGAAGACGATTGGGAACATGATTTCCAGGCCGTCTAAATGTACAGATTACGGGTATATGTCCGCTCAATGGCCCTTGTTGTGCAAGCCCCGTTCGAAGTAGACCCACTGGCCCTCAGGAGGCTGTTCCGCCAGCTCTTCCCACCTGGTATTGTTAGGTCAACCGCGAAGAGTAGATTGCCTTACACTTTGTGCTCAATCATGGTGTCCACCAACTTCAGTTCACCCTCAGCAACCTGGATGACCTCTTCAAGCAAGCCCGCTCCGATCTTGTTTTCGATCTCAGAAACTCTGCGAAACGTCAGGAAGAATTGCGGCATAGCCTAGCAGACATACTGTTCAGCAGTCAAAAGCGGCTCCGGCTCGATCTTGGGACGCCTTGGAGTATTGGCCTCGGAATCGCCGGTCGGGAGCAGTCCACCAGCCGTCACCCCGCGCTCTTCTGCGAACCGGGGCCCCTCCAGAGCAGGTTCCACCAAGCGCTCGCCATCCCACTCCACGTCACGATCGTCCTTCTCCTCTCTCGCCATGTCTGCCATAACGAATTGCCGACCCTCGAACTCCAGGGCCGGCGACTTCGTCTCTTCCTGGAATTTTCCCACCCGGAAGCCCACACGGTCCATCCAGGCATCGTAGCCTTCCGGCTTGTATGACTCGATTATGGCCAGGCGCTTTTTGGTGACATTTTCCGTGGCTTGGCGATAGACACTCGACTCGGGAACCGCCTTCAACTTATCGAGAGTTCGGCTGTACAGGTAGATCAATGTTGAACGCGGGGCTGGATGTGTGAGGAGCCCAGTGAGACCGGTAGGAGTACCAGGCTGAAGGAACCGGCCTTGCCGCACGGCGGCAAACAAACGCATCGTGGGCCGCATCGTGGTGGTAGACTATCGTTGCCGATTGATCGTAGAGAGTTGGCAATGCGGGCGCAAATGGTGGTGATGGAGATCGGAGAGCTGTGGCTACCGGATTGCTTGGCACGTCGATGCGGCTCTCCTGAGTGCAACGAATCAGAGCTCGAATCAGGATCAACTCCCAAACCTACGCCAAAAAGGATACGTGCACACGACTCTCCCTATTACTCTTGCGACGACCCCGCCACATCAACCCTCCTTGTCTCTGGTAGATACTTTGTTGCCAATCTAACGATCTGCCTGCGATAAGGCCCGCACACACTTCTGAACGGATTCTAATGCCCACCATACCCCGTGCTGTCGCGACCTCACTTAGCCCGTAGGCCTCCGACGGCCATTCCGAACCTCCCGTCCTTATCGAGATATACGCGCGACGCTCATCATGAAGCTCCTGTGGTTGCTGGGAGTCTTGGGGCTTTCTCAGAGAGCTCTGAGTGCGCCGCAACAGGCGCCTGCGAAATCGACCGTCGCTGCCGCGAAGTCGACCGCCGATCCTGAAACGACAAGCACATTTTTCAACGGCAAGGAGGTCCCACCGCTGCCGCAGCTGAGTGGAACGACGTTAGATCAGGATATCAAGAAGGGTTACTGGTAGGCAAGCCGACTTCCCATCATTTGGTACTAATCAAGCAGGCTCGTGGAGTTCTACTCGCCTTGGTGCCATCACTGCCAATACTTTGCGCCAACATGGCAGACCCTATACGAATTCTACTACACCTTGCAGCCTGTACAAAGCACGAAAGACTCAACCAAAGATCTCAACTCGTTCACCCGCTACTACGATTTCCATTTCGGTAAGGTCGACTGCGTCGCCTTCGGATCCGCATGCACAGCCAAAAACGCTCAGAGCTACCCCACGATCATCCTGTTCAAAGATGGCAAAGAGGTCAAGAAAGTAACCGGTACCCGGGAACTTAAAGAGATGAGCAAGTGGGTTGAGGAGGTTCTCGAGTCTATCCGTCCCGGCTCTCGACCCAAGGAAGGTCCTAAGTTGCCTAAGGTCGGCGCGAAGTCGGTCGACGGCGGTAAGCCGGAGAATCCAGAGGCCAAGGACAAGGACCCCGCCGCAGGCTCGGCTGCCGCGTCGAAGCACAACGCTGCTGTGGCTACCGCAAAAGCATCCGCGAAGGCGTCGACCAAGGCGAAGGCCTCCGATGTGGCTGCGCCTAAGAAGTCTGCCGCTGCAATGAAGCCCGTCCTCAAAGGAAAGGATGCCCCCAACCCATTCGGGAAGTCGGTTCCCCTGACTGCGGAATCGTTCCAGAAGGCTGTGACTACGACGTTAGACCCGTGGTTCGTGAAGTTCTATGCTCCGTGGTGCACACATTGCCAGGCCATGTACCCCAACTGGGCTGAAATGGCGCGCGAAATGAAAGGTGTTCTTAATGTCGGCGAGGTCAACTGCGATGTGGAGAAGCGGTTGTGCAAAGATGCGAAGATTCATGGATATCCTACCACGCTCTTCTTCCGCGGTGGCGAACGAGTTGAGTATAACGGCCTACGTGGCGTTGGCGATCTGATTACGTTTGCGAAGAAGGCGGTGGATGTGGGATCCGGTGTGCCCGACATTGATGCACCCGCGTTCGAGGAGCTGGAGAAAACCGAAGAGGTTATCTTCGTCTACTTTTACGACCATGCGACCACCTCCGAGGACTTTTTAGCTCTGGATCGCTTGACCCTCAGTCTGATCGGTCACGCCAAGCTCGTCAAAACCAAGGACCCGCAGCTCGCGAAACGCTTCAAGATCTCGACATGGCCGCGCTTGATGGTTTCGCGTGACGGGAAGCCGAGCTACTACACGTACCTTGCACCCAAGGACATGCGAGACTACCGCAAGATCCTGGGATGGATGCGCACTGTATGGCAGCCCATTGTCCCGGAGCTAACGGCAAGCAATGCGCACGAGATCATGAACGGTAAGATCGTGGTGCTGGGCGTCCTGTCCCGCCTGCGCAGTGACGAGTTCATTATCGCACGGCGCGAGATCAAGAACGCGGCACTGGAATGGATCGACAAGCAGGCGCATGCCATGCAGCTTGAGCGCCAGGAACTGCGTGATGCGAAACAGTTGCGCATTGAAGAGGCGGAAGACAGAAATGACCAGCGCGCCCTGAGGGCCGCGAAGGCGATTCGCATCAACATGGACGATTTCCAGAAAAAGCCAGTTGCGTTCGCATGGGTGGATGGCGTGTTCTGGGAGAGGTGGATTCGGACGACATACGGTATTGATGTCAAGGACGGCGAGCGGGTCATTATCAACGATGACGAGGTTTGGATCCTGAATTTCTCTCAGCTGGCTTGGGCTAACAAGTGCAGAATCACCGCTACTGGGATACAACCATCACTGGGAACCCCATCGTACCATCGCGGACGTCCATCCTCGAGACGCTGCCGAAGGTCATCGCTAACCCGCCAAAGATCGCTCCGAAATCGACCACCTCGCGCATCGGACATTTGTTCTACAGCTTCCGCAATATGCTCTCTTACCATCCTCTAGTTTCTTTCCTCCTACTTAGCGCCATCGTCGCTGGCGGTGTGGTGTTCACGCGCCGTCGTCGGCGGTGGTCGGGAGGTTTCATTCAGCTGGATGGAGAGAAAGGAATCTTCGGGGGCCCATCGGTTGGGGGCAAGACAGACTGAACTTGCGCGGAAGAAGAAGAGGTATGGAGGGTGTACCGGTAGTGCAAGAGGGCTTGGGGTTGCAATGCGCTTACACTTCGGTCCTGAGATTTATTCGCGGGCCCAGAGCTCGGGTCGACTGTAGCATTAGCTCTCCTTCTGCGTTATTGCGCTGTTTGCGTGCTTGGTTTTCTGGTTTGGGTAGGCCACGCAATCCGGCGTTTTTTGTGTTTGACGGCTCGACTGGTGTAGGGGACCAAAGTGTGATGTACAAATCGTTCTTGCTATCAGGCAAGGGAGCCTAATACTGCTCATATTTCGCTTGGTGCACACTCCCGTCACTTCCTCGTTGCTATGCGAATGAGGATCGCTATCTCTGCCATCTTAAGAACAGCAAGGCACCCACCCTTTCCAACGAACCCATAAGGACAAACAAATACACAGCAGAGAGCTCTTAGCCTTGACATCAACTCTCTCGGCGTGCATCTGTTGAGCGCGAAGCATGCAACAACTTACAGTAGGCAGCAATGATCTTCCATCTCCGGATTATTCCCGAAGTGCTGTCCCGACACCTGCGATGGTTCGTCCGCGCGGCTAAACCCCGTAACCCCGTCCCGCCACTGGACGTTGCCACACATAGCATGCCACCTCTGGACTTGGTCGTTGGCGTTCAGTATGCTAATGCCGTGTAGGGAGAACCTGGTGTGCATGTCAGGCTCAGAGTAAACGGCAGGGGTTTTGTGGCGCGACAGCCGACATGCGGTAGGATGCTTGCTATGTGGGATTGAGGATATGTGCTGACTAAAATACCAGTAGGAGAAATGGTAGTTAGAGTTTTACGGTTTAGGAATGGGATTATCGGCTGGTTGAGTCGTGTAAGCTGCCCTCTCCCTTGAACCTGATGATTCTTCTTGGTACTGCCGTGCCGTGCCGACTAAATGCCCGAAGGAAGACATTGGGTTTGTGAGCTTATCACTCAAGATTCAGCATGAGTACTGGAGTTAAGATGGGAGTCCATTAGTTCCAGACCAGTCCATTAGCTCTAGACCAGTCCTGAGATTCCCAGCTGGACAACGACGAAGCGGAATTGTGGCCATCTGCAAGCGGTGTGCCGCTGCTAATGCTGAGACACATAAGTACAACTCCAGGCTTTCAGGATTTCGCCTTAAATGCCCATCGTGGCTACTACATCGCAGTTTGTGCTCCCTCCCGCCATTGCTGAAGTGATCTAACCCGCTGTATCTCTGCGCTCCTGCCGAAACTCCGTGGAACGCCTCGACGACACATCGGTCTCTCGGTTAAGGGCGGCAAAGCTGGACAATGAGGTGAGAATGGAAAAAGAAATTCTAGAAAAGAAACAGCTGCTGAGTTCCTCTTAGGAAACATATGCGGATCCACAAAAGTATTTTCTACAGGCCATGTGCTACTCCGATATCTAAGCTATTCTGGCTGACATCCATGGTGTAGGCTTCACATGTCTCAAGGCGAAGAGGCTCTCCTGACTTGGATTCTGCACGGTGAGGTCTAGGCTGCTATTCGATGCTGACTAGAATGACTTCCACTGGTTTTGCGTTCGCCGGCAGCCTTTCATCCCGATGATGCGAAGACGTGGCCCGGGTTCTGTCCGTTAAGAGGCCCCCACCGACATGGACCTAGAACACCGCCGCGGTCCAGGCGTGGAGAGCTTTCAAGTCGTCCCATTGGAAATTGGTTGAATTGATCTAGCGATGGTATGACACTAGGATCTCTTCAGGGTTGAAATACGTATGTCGGCGTATGACGGACCGCCCCGGACCGCCACGCCTGGATTTTTTTTCGGGTCGCAGCCCGAAAAGTCGACGTCGGCGGGCTCAAAGAGATCCAGGTCCCCAATGGCGCTTGCCAGTGTTGGAGTCTCTGCGAAAATTCGTCACCGTCTAGACGTCCATCTGTGAGATTTTCAGCCTTGTCAATATCTGGTCGGGAAAGCGTGCACTGTCTGACCACGTCCCTACCGGAGTTAGGAGGCACAAGCGTTGCTCGGATGTGCTCACATCCGGACCGAGCATCGATGACGCGATTGATGTGTTTGTTTAGCATGTCACCTTTCCCGCCGACAAGTCGTCCTGAGCCCAGAACTTTAGGACTGAATCGATCTGACTTGCTAGCTTGGCACGCCTGTGATGTTCCAAACTGCCTCGCGCTTGATTCCAGTCTCCTGAATTTCGGCCATCACTTGGAGGACGTCAATACATTCCTCCGCTCCCCGAAAGTCTGGTCTCCTTTGTTGAGGATATGGTGAAGGAGTTGCAGCGGATCTTCAATCGGCACAATGTAGAAATAAAGATTGTTCCCGGAATGAGCTCGATCGGTGTTGTGGAGACCATCGAACTCTTTCGCCCACAGTAGGCGTACAGGTATGAACGCCAGCTTTGAGGCTATGAGGTGGTGCGGCAACCGCTCAATCGGCTGGCGGGCGATATGTGGCGGGAGCAAAACGGAGCCTGAAGAGGCGGATCGGACCTACTACTTCCAGATGTTACTGTCACTATGTCCACATTCCAGGCAAACGTAGAATGATGGAGTTGAGCGGTACATTTAAGGAGAGGAATAAATGGTCCCAACCTCTGTCGTCTTGCCCTTGCCGTGGCGTCGATCAAGATCCCGGCTTCCCGCTCGCCACTTCCACATCCTCGGAGAAACCCCCGGCAAATTCGCATCTACCGTACCATTTTGTTGACCGGCGCTGAAACGGATTTCGATGGCGATCAGCGGGCTTGCGGTGAAGACCTACTCGATGTTATCATTTTGTTTAGCCGATACCCTTGTGTGCACTATGCTGAGTCATTCGACTTCCATATTGCTGTTCGGGATCCAGGGACGATGTCATACCGCAACCGCACGTTGACCGCTCATTCCAGGCATCAGTCTCCCTGCGGTTGGGGCTGATGAGCTGGCGCTGCAGTGCTGCGAAGCCGGGAAGACCGAGAGTCTGTGCGAGCAGACGTGTAAGCTCACATCATGCAATGTTCCATCTGGAGATGTATCTGCGATGTCTGTGCGGATGTTCGAGATCCGTAAGTCGGTCAGGGTCATTTCTGACGGATCCATAATCCAAGGGACACGCCGGTCACAACCTCGGTCCAATTGTGGCGAGCTGAAAAACGTCGTATGGCAGATTCCATCATGTGAGCAGATGAGAGACGTTCGAGAGTCAGCGGCCGTTGTTCTCAGTGGGATGAAACGGCATTTTCCTGTTGTGTACGTATCCTGTGTCTGACAAATCGAATATCAAATGCCCCAGTCCGGATCCCGCATCTTTAGCCACGGAACTCTTTAGGGCGAGGAAGACAGCCCCAAGCAGATCTCACTCGCGAAACACAGCGCACTGTCTGTTTAAGAGTATCGGGAAACCGCACATTATCGTGAGCGCAGCGTGTGCGCCACACCTGAATTTAAGGGCTAACCTGCCCACCTGCTCCAACTGCAAGGCCCGTGAGCATCCGTTGCAAGTGCCGTGAGAGTACGAGGTGCAGAAGATCCACAACACCAAAGGATGCTCCCGCTCCAATAGGATGAAAGTTCACCTGTGAACTAAAAATTCCAAAGAAACGTCAGCGACGGAAGTGCAGCAAAATTGTGGAGTACAAACGCGGGAGAACAGTGAAGAGGTGGAACCCGCCGTGCCCGCGCAACGGGTCGTGGGTTAGGGGATCCACGGTGGATCCGAGTGCCTAATCCCCATGTGCTCCGCTTCTTGCGCGGGGCAAACGTGTGGCGCCGCACTCCATCGATCGTGACATATCCACCCGGGTCTAGGTTGTTGTCTGCGGGTCCTTGAGACCGCGGGATCGCGATGAGTTCATGGGGTCGAAGGAAATGTGTGGCACGCTTCCCCGAACAGGTATGACGGGGAAGCTTCCCCTGCTCAAAGGCGATTCTCGTCAATCATCAGTGATCCTGACGTCGTCGGAAGCGCGAATCGTGTTACAGCTGGCAAGCTCATATCCACCTGCGGTTGGTCTTTGGAGAATGGAGATGCGCCGTTCGGTTGGCTCACAGTAACAGCAGGCATCGCACATGTGGTTTTAGATTGGAGGGTTTCCCGTCGTCCTCGAGTCTTCGTTGGATAGGCTTTGCGTGCCGATGGACCGAAGGCAACGGATGGATCTGTACAACACACTTCGAAACACGGAGCCTGGGGGGAACCGCTCTCCTTGATCATGTGATTGCCACCGTGAGAAACAGAGGAGTGCATTAACTACCGTAGAGTGATCCAATCTGTAGGCGTCCGACCTCGGAGCATTGAAGGCCCAAAGACTTCCATAACTAACATCGATCCCTTGTGCATCCGCACACAAAATCCTCCATCGCGATCGGTGAGCTGAGCCGGAGGCCGAACGCATATCGCCCAGAAGCCAAGCCCGCTGGAGGCGGTAGTCCCGGGGAGAGAGTTCGGAGCTGACGACCACCCGATGGCCCGAGAGTCACCGCTTCAGCAAATTCAACGCTCCATCCCTCAGCCAAAAAGGCGCAATCAAACCTGCTCAACCGGAACAGGCAAAATGACCGCGGACACGCATTAGAACGCAAGTCGCCACGAACTCATCGGCCAATGACAATTGCTGCGCCCAAGGCCCAGAACCCGAAGTCGACATGGAATTGAAGCTGTGGGCCAAGAAGGCGGTCATGGCGCCGCCTGCGGCTTGCAGTGGCTTGCACCACTGGCGCTGGCGCCCTGCGCCTCCAGCGCACCCCCCAGTCAGCGATGTGCAAGTCATTCCCGAGAGTGCGAGGGACGCGGCCGCGACGCGGCCGCGTGTTGGGACCTGCCGGCCAGGGCGGCGGGCGTTGAGGGCGCTGCTGTTAGTGTTTCCAGGATTAGGAATATTTCTCACTGGCGGCTGGCGGCTGTCAAACTCCCGTATGTACTGTACGGTAGTTGGTGGGATAGGCTATCGGAAAGAGGCCGCAAAAGAGGCCAGTGCCGGGTCCGACAACGGGCTTGACTACCCGTCGGCCAGTTCACAAAGCTCTGGCACGGTCCACGGGCGCATATGCATATTCCAGACTGGCCAGCAGCGCGGTGCATGCGCCAGGGCTTCTTGGTCGAGCAATTGACTTTGGATGCGTTGCTCAATGGCTTGCCTTGCTTTGACGAGGCTATTGGCGCGCACTCCATTGAGGAAGTTCCAAGACGCCCAGGCGCATGTGGGCGACGATGTTGCTACCCTCACCAGCATAGTCGGCTACAGTCACACACACACCAGCCGCAGACTGCAAGCCTGCAACTTGCTGCAAGTGCCATATGCTCGTTTTCTGCGCTGCACGCGCAGGTCGTCGCACGGCCAGTCTCACGGGAAGCGCGGAGAAAAGGCCTTCGGCCAACTAGCAGCCCAGGCAGACACACTATCCAGCCATCATCAACAGGCGCCGAGACGAGAGCACGTTTGGAGGGATGAGAGCCAAGCAAATCTGACCAGAGGATCATCTTACGGCATTTTACGACTTTGTGACAGACAAGGCAAGGCCCTGAAAGAGGATGTACTAATTGCGAGGAGTCATAGCTGTCGGGTTTAAGGGATTCCCCCAAGGAGAATGTGCTCTACGGATGTATTTGCTTGCCGATTGATGATGAAAAGGCATAATAATACCACGCTGGAGATGGATTATTTTGGCAATGAGAGACGTCCAAAAGGTTTCGGATGAGGGAAGAAAGATGCTGCTACTGGCTCATTTCGTATCATGGGCTTGCGACGATCGAAGCGGTTTATGACACTGGGTAGACGATGCTTGCTCTTTGCAGGTTGGCCATCCCTATCCCGGTGTTCTTCACATCTGATTTCACAAGTTCAACCTTTTTTCTCTTCCCTGCGCACCGTGAGCAAGCGGACGTCAAAGCAGCATCTGTGCGTTCGGCGCTAGCCATGGGTAGGTCAGCGATTCGAGTTGTTGATTGGCTGTGCGGCATGTCGCGGAAAAGGGAGTGGCCAGGATAAAACTGCCTTTTCCTGAGCCTCGCGTCAAAAGAGCTGAACCAAGTCCGTCGCCCAGCCCAAGCAGCCTAGCAAAAGAGTCTATCTCGCGGAAGTCCAAGATACCAGACCGCAGCTCGTAGACCGCAAACTAGTTCTAATATGCGCTGGGTCCAGGCTAGACAACCTCATCGTCATCTCGGACAGGAGCCAAGCTGAAGCGGAAAATAGGCATGGCATTAATTCCGCGGTTGAGACGGCAAAGCGCCAACCGCGCAGATTTTCTCCTCTTTCGCCTTCCCCTCGCCTGCAGTTCCCTCGCCCTTCGAGTTTGTGAGGGGTTGTTAACGCGCGCCGCCAGCGATGCAATAGCCCGTTGAAATCGATCCGCAGTGGCAGAAGCTAGGATGAGCAGGTTAGGGATGCATTGCAAAAATAGTTGCATATCCGCATGCCCGTTAGTGGCAGAAAAAAAAGAAACCTTGCCGTATCGGCATTGCCCGTCTCCCGCCTGCATCAAAGAAAATGAAAGAGAAAGTCAAGACTCAAGCCGTTTTGGAGTTCGATATGACGAACCCTGGGCTGGTCAAAATGGCGTCGAGCAAGCTTCAAGCCTTCGATGACTGGGGAGCCCATGTGATTTTTGAGGCGGCGGCACTTCCGCGTATCTGGAGTTGCAGTGCAGAAGGCGCATCGGAGTAGGCTTTTTTCGGCCTCGTACCCAGCAGAACAGCTGCAAGGTTCACGCAGCGCCAACGGCTCTGGGGGGGGAGGGGAAAGAAGTGAGGATTGGAAGTGAGAAGTGCGTGATGACGGAGGGGTGAGAAAGGGAGAGGGGGGGGGCGTTTGCCTTCTTCAGCAGAACCATGCGTGTGAGCGGACTTTACTCGGGCGTCAGCCTTTTCTTCCTCGACTTCCTTCTGTCGTTCTTCACGTCGGTCATTTTTGATGAGCGTGAAGCTGGATCGATTCAGACGTCGTAGCCGTTCCTCTGCTTCATCGCCATAATCACACGTAATTTTGGATAATTACCTGCCTTACCACCGCGGCTCCCCTTCAAATCCCCCCGCGTTCCTCAGTCTCTCAGGCATACCTGCGCGCTGCCTTGCTGCTCGTGCCTTTGGGTGGTGTTGGTGTATGGTGTATGGTGCACGTGGAAGTAGAGGTTCGTCCTTGGCCATCTCACGCTTTGCACACTCGCTCTTCGATCATCGCTCTGCCTCCATCCACCCGTTTTCAACCCCCCCTCTTCCCTCTCACCCTCTCCCTTTTCTACATAGCTCAAGCTGTGTGTGTACGTTTCTCTTCCTCTTCCCCTTTCTCTCACTTGCACGTTCTCTTTTCTACCTCCCTCCAACCCACACTCAGAGCCGCCTGCGCCAGAGAGAGAGAAGAGCAGGACCATCATACTCCCCTCCCCCAGTTTTATAACCAGCGCGCTTGTTTCATCTCGGCCACGCGAAGTCCCTTCAAGACTACAGTCCGGGCGCCCTAAGCTTGCGCCCCGAGGTCTCTTCGGTAGCTGGCGTGTAGTCTACGGTACAGGGCCAACTGCTGACGCAGCCTATGGGGAAAAGGATCCAAGTGCTTCCGTGGTCCGGATCTTCAGTACAGGATTCTTCGGTACGGCAGTAAGGCCACTACCACCCAATCCATCCGACCCCCCTGGGTATCGCTCCTTCTTGCCTGGGCCTGGAGCCTTATCATCTCATTGTCTTTCTAAGGGTATCGATATTTCCCACCCTCCGGCGTCGCGCTTTCTATCACGCCTGAGCGTGCGTTCCTTTACCACAGCAGCTCCGACCGAAAAGAGGAGCATCAACGTCAACGTCAGCTCTTTTCGTTCATTTGTTGTACTACGTACACGTCCACGTCCACGACTCCCCAGTACACCCACGTTTTTTTGCAGTACAGCACTTCAATAGCCCCTCACGCCCCAGCTCCATTTCGAATCCACTCTCCCGCACTTCTCCATCTCGGCCAACCAAGATCAGAATCGATAGCATCTCCAGTACCCCACCGGAGGAACAATTCCCCATCGAAGGAATCAAATCCCCGGCCTACGCACGTGTTCGACTCCATGTGCATCCTGAACTTTGTATCTCCACCAAAATATCTGATTGATTCTGCACCCTACCCGAGGACAGGATATCGTTCCAGGTTCGCATCAAAACTTTCTCCTTCCTCAGCTCCGGACTTGCGCCTCTGCCATTCCGCCGTTTCTCTCTAGCTTGCCAGTGCAAATACGACTAGCGCTAGGCAAAGCTTCCCCTCCCCCCTGCGGTCCTCTCGTCATCAAGCTTCCGACCCACTTTGCACATTCACGCTTAAAGACTCAGGAACCACATTTTTGTTAGTGGGTCCTTGTACAGCAGAACGCGCCTCTGTTCTCCACCTCTCCGTTCCTGGATCGACCACGGAGGCCACGCGAGCCGACCCACGAGGACATCGTGCATCCTTCAAGGAGAGACGACTTCTGGATATCGATACCGCTCAATCGCTTCGGTCATCGTCCTGCGCAAACACATTTGGCCCCTCCTACCGTCAGCGGCAACTGCCACCCGCCCTAGCCTGACCCCTGTCCGCCACCCGACCAACGGCGTGCCGGTTCTGGCATTTCGGCTCAGTCCCTATCAGGCCAGCGCGGTAAAAGCACGGGCAATCAGCAGGATCCATCTCCGAACCGACGGCTTTTCTTTAGTAAAGGTGCTAGGACTAGCAGTTTCTTCTTTCCCGGAACCAAACTCTCGGTTTCTAGCTCCCTTCTCCCGGTCCGCCTTCCTGCCCTCCGCCACGCTCCAGCTTCGTGACCCGTCAAGTTCGGTTGCCTGCCGAAACCCCATCTGCTCCGCTGAATCCTATCAGGTAGGGGGTTCGCATTCATCTCAGAATCACATTCATCGTTGCGCAAGCCATTCAAATCGCTACTTCCAGTCTCTGTTCGAATGCGCCGACGGCACTCATCCAGAAGTCTCCTTACCTTCATCCTCACTGGCCGTGGTATCCGACGAAGAGCATCCGACTATGGACACCCCGCAGCAAGGAACATCGCATAATCCATCGGCGGAGTCCCAGTATCAGAGTCAGCAACAGAGTCAGCAGCAATCTCTTCCTCAACGCCAGTCCAATACATTGCCTCCCATCACAAATGCGGGCATGTCGGGTCACTATCAGCAAATGTACAATCCAAACAGTCATCCCCACACTCCCGCTCCAACCCCACCTCTCCCGGGCTCAACATCCATCTCTACCCCACCTTCTGGCGACCATTATCCACCTGCGCGGATCAACCCCCCCCGGATCCTCCAGCCTGCCTTCACATACCCTTTCCACCCAGGGACATACAACCCCGTCCAGTCCATGTCTGCCCAGTCAGCCTCATCGATAGCGGCGACGTCTTCCCTGCCAAACCAGACGATACTCCCGCGCCCAAACGCTGGAAGCGAAAACTTTGCGTTCCCCCACTATACTCAGGCTATACTTATGCCAGCCACGATGAGAGGGCTTGAGCCTGACCCGGTGCATGTAGTCGGCCAACAAGGGCGACGTGGAGTTCTTCCAAGTGCTCCTGGGCGGGCAGCTCCCTCGGGCAAGCCTCTTGTTCCGGTGAAGGATGCCGACGGCAAGTTTCCTTGTCCACACTGCACAAAGACCTACTTGCACGCGAAGCATCTGAAGCGTCATATGCTGAGACGTGAGTTGTCTATTGCGATTTTGTGGAAAGAGCGATTCTGACCCAGACAGATACCGGTGACCGACCGTATTCGTGCAAGCTTTGCAAAGATACTTTCTCAAGAAGCGACATTCTTAAGCGCCACTTTCAGAAGTGTTCGGTACGTCGTGGGACCCCGGGCGATACAAACCATCTGGAAGGGGCGAGGAACCACTTAAGGAACCGGTCTACCGCTAGCGTACCGGACTTTAACTCTGCGCCGATACCGTCGCAGACTGCGACCTTTCAGACAAACGTTGTTTCGTACATACCCAGGTACCCTACAGAACAACAGCAGCAGCAGCAGCAGCAACAACAACAACAACAACAACAACAACAGCAGCAGCACCAGCACCAGCACCAGCAACATCTGCAGCAACAGCACCATCAAGGAGATCACCGGCAGCAGCAACCCCAGCAACAGCCCCAGCACCAGCAAACCTACACGGACAACTCTCACATCATGGCGGAACGCATCGAACGCATATCTAGGCAAAGTATGACGCAGGGGGTATACGATCAAGGACGCCGCGAGAATTACGATGATGAGCAGGATTTTAAGGATTTTACAAGCCAGGCAGTGACGAACGGTTTTTCGAGCTCCAGCATCCCTGCGTATGCCGCACCAGCTTCGCTTCCTCCCTTCCCGATGGGCTCGCATCCGTATGCCTACTCCCAAGCCCCCACTGCCTCGATGAGCGGGAACCCCCAGATGCGGTCGTACGGCACACCGAACGGCATGTACCCTCGCGACCACATGTCAACGACGCAAAATCATGTGCCCGACCTAGGCTGGTCCTCGACGTACCAAACGAACGGATCCGACGGCATGGTGTTCGCTTCAGGCACGGGGGTGGGGACCCCTCGAAACGGCATGTCTCGTCAGTCGCAAGACAACAGTTCGTCCGGGTCCGACGGCACCGCCGCCGGGGGCGAGTTCAGTGGCCTGTATTCCAATTCCTCCACCTCAGCTTCCATTCAGCCCTTTGACACTTGGGATATAGGTGACCCATATGACGCAAAGGCCGCGGCTTTGATCGCCTTCTGCTGCCCCCGCAAAGGCTCGACATCGCCCGACGACGTTCGAAACGAAGAGAAACTAACCGCCATCCTCACTTCTGAGAACATCAAACATTTCCTCTCCCTTTTCCGCAACTTCCACAGCCACTGGCCTGTTATTCACTTGCCCACCTTCCGCGCTTACCAGGCGGATGAGGGTCTTCTCTTAGCTATGCTGAGTGCCGGTGCCATTTATTCGGATCGCCTCGAGCTCCTGGAGGTGCGATGGCTCATGGAACTCGTTCGTACTGCCATCTATCGCTCCTCTCGGATTTTTGCGCTCACTCAAGTTCCCGATGACCAGGCTCCGGTGCACACGGAGGTCCCATGCTCTCCGCAAGACGTCGACAGAATCATCGCTCTCATGATTTTAGGGATCATGTTTATTTGGCACGGCAATAGCAGTCAACGTCGTTCTGCGCGGGACGAATACTGGAAGCTTGCTAAGATCGCCCGTCACTGCAATCTTCTGCACTCCATTCCGTGCGGTCAGCCTGGCTACAGCAACTTCCACTCTCTGAACAGTGACCTGAGCGCATCCTCATTTGACTGGCCGGTGTGGATCGAGCAAGAAAAGCGGGTGCGAGTCATGTATCTCGTCTATCTCATGGATTGCGCCCTTGTTATATTCTTCAACCACCCTCCTTTGTATGACCCCCTGGACATTCGGATTCCGTTGCCTTCGGATGATGCCGCTTGGGAGGCCAAAGACTCTACTGAGTGCATGACCGCGCTTGGCCTCAACGGCACCGCGTCCCAGGCAGCTCTCAATGTTTCTGGCAGCCGCCACTCGAAGCAGCCGGAATTCCATACCAGTCTTCGCGCCCTTTACCACCAGCGCGTTGAGATCCAGCCTCGGACCACCAATGTGTACTCCAAGTTTCTCCTCGTACACGCCCTGCATGTTTACCTTTGGCAGTTCCAGCGTCAGATCAGCTCCCCCATCAACAATCTCAACCACGGCTCTCTGTCAAGCGGTCCGGGCACTCCCTTGGGCCAAAACGAGTGGGTCACAGCCACAGCCGACGTTAAGCCTTCTGTGAGCGGCCAGTCGACGACAAGTATGGGCACTGCTGAAGCTATGATGCCGCCTTCCTCTCAGCATGCACAGCAACAACAGCAACTGCGGCAGCTCCGCTTCGCACTAGAGAAGTGGAAACGGATGTGGGATATCGACATTGAACTGCAGTACCCCAGGACCGCGGGTTCCGTTTCTCCCCAGTCTGGCGTGAGCACACCATCTGGTCCGCCAAGCTATCGTCGTATCGGGTTCTGTCGCGACGGTATTCATTACTACTACATGGCGCTACAGTTCCTTTCACCTTCAATCAGCCCGCTGAGCGCTTCTATGCCTGCCGACAAAAGGCTTTCTTGGGTCATGAAGCTCCTAAAGGCCGTGCGCACATGGGTCAGCAGCGACGCATTCAGCAAGGGCAAAGATATCGGCAGCGTCGTGGACATCCACGAAAATTACGGAGTCGAGGATCTGACACTGGACATGAAGCTTCTCTTTGCCAAAACCCACCCAGATGAACCATAGGATTCCTGAGCTTGGATTAGCACACCTGTCGAGGGTTCAACGGCTATGCGGAAAACTGGTGTCACCTCCCCTGATAGTCATAGTCTCTGTCTCTTGGCGAGAAACGGCCACTTTTTCGGGAGGTGACACGACCATTTCGCATAACCCTTGGTCTCTTCCACCTGGTCCCTCAAAGCCTGCAGTCTGCCACCGGACTATCCGACAACCGTGCTGGGCGATTCCCTGGTAGCGTGGTATGACATATCCAGCGAGAGGCAAATCGACTCATTCCCCACTCCTGTCCACATCCGCTTTGCTGGCTTTTCGGGGCTTCATACTTGCGCAATACTCTTCCGTGTTGTTCCCCATCACTTCAAGCTAGTTCCGATCGCTTCGAGTTTCAACACGTCACTTGCGGCATCACTTCAAGTTGGTCTCGATCGCTTCGAGTCCCAATACGTCACGTCCGGCATTAGTTGACAGGACCTGGAAGCGACGGTCAGCAATGTCTCTGACCATGTGCTGTACTTGGGATCATAACCATTTCTGTTCCCGCAAACCCATCTGCCTTTTTCATATGCATTTACCAATAGTCGGTCGGCGTTAGGTACCTAGGCTTCCGTGGGGGCGATATCTCGGCAATCGGAGGGAGTGAAACTTTCATCACCAAAAGTCAGAATTGTGTAACTTCTCATTCGCATTAGACGGTAGAAAGGAACGGGGCATTAGGTGGAGTTTGCAATGGGGCTGTTTTCTTTTCGTTTCTCTTTGATTGCGTTACAAATCATCTATAGACGGTTAGAGCACGGGTTTATCGCGCCACGGGCATCTTGGGCTTTGTAAATACGCTTTAATGAAAACGAACGACGATTGTGAGCTGATAGGGACATTAGTTCGGCGGTCTTGCGTACAAGGCTTTAAATCCGGCTGCAGTTGACTTTCGGAAAGAACGAGACCCCGTGCATTCGCGACACTCCTTATGAATGCAGTGCTTGCCGGAGACTGTCATCCCGGGCTCGAGTCATCCGTATGGGAGAAGCGTATGTAATCTTCACCGAGTCGCAAGAGACTGACGAACTTGACCAGATAATTGTATGTTGTCTTCGCCAATTCGCAAGAGGCTTACGAACATGCCCAGATAATTGTACGTAGTCTTTACCGATTCACGAGAGGCTGACGAGCTTGAACAGATAATTTCATGTAGTCTTCGCCAATTCGCCAGAAGCTGACGAACTTGAGCAGATAATTGTATGTAGTCTTCACCCGATTTGCGAGAGGCTGACGAACTCGACCAGATAATTTTATGTAGTCTTCGCCAATTCGCAAGATGCTCACGAACCTGACCAGATAATTCGGAGCTGGAATCTGGCCATATATAGAGGATGGCTTCGACCTGTGCACTTACCAGAGTTTGGCACAGGGCACGATTGCGTATGCAGCTAATGATAGTAGTGAACGGGATCTCCTCCATGATTGGGAAGAACACGTAGAATCTTCTCTTTCATTGGTCCGAAGAAACATAAAAGCACTAGCAGCACCGAACTAGTATTTCGCCTCCCACATCGAGACAACAGCGGCATTCATCTACACTTAGTCCGAAGGGACTGGTGTCGTCAGCAGCGCCAAATATTCACCAGTTCGGTACGCCAAAACGCCGAACAACGTGGAACGATGCCTATTGAACGGAAAGCGGGGGAATCAAACAGTGGGAAGCATATTGCGGTTGCTCGGAAACATTTTCTGAACGGTATACGTAGTAACATGGGCTAACCAGATGTAGGCATCATGTGGCGTGGATGCGCGGCAGTTGAATCTGCCCACTCAGCGTTGTTGGTGCTATTATCAGGGGACTTAGCACCGATGCAGCCGTCCCGGAGTCGATGTCATATCCAAAGAAGTGACAGATGTCTCGGAGGTTCGCAAGCCCGCTATACTACGGTCTCAGACCTAACACATGCTAGGTTCAAAGAGTCTACCCGGCCTGGAAAAGTGATGAGCCCCGCCCCCCGGTTCACTGGCCGTATGCCTCACCAAAAGCCGCAGGGGGTCAGGCAATCACTTTTTTCGGGTGGGCCCTTGGACCCTTAGCATGTGTTAGGCCTGAGACCGTAACAACGTAATAGCTATACCATGGCTTCTAGACCTGCAGGAGGGTTTGCGCCCGAAATAGCTTCTAGACCTGCGGGGGATCTGCCCCCCGCGCTCCGGCCTCATGCTTTACTCCTCCCCCTCAATGGTAAGAGAAGAAAAACGTGGTGGTGTGATAGGAGTTAAAGCGGGGGGGTGGAGAGGGTACCGAGTATCCAGCCGGGCTACCTAAATGCAAACAAACATCCCGGTGCACCGGGCATTGGTCGGCGGGAAGGACCGGACCCACGACCCGCGACTGCTACCGGGCACTGGGCCGCTCTATCTGTGGCCCTTCCAGCCTTCTTCAGCCTTGTCGCCCTTTCGGAGGTCTTTGTCCGGCGGTTTCCGTCCAAAGTCGCCTTGCTATGTCCTTGTTGCCCACGCTGGGTGTCTACGCTGTCTAAGGGCTAGTGGAACATGTGATGTCGTCCCCCTTCAGCAAAAGACGAGGGAGGGGACCGATATCACTTTCTAGACTAGTCCTTGGACGTAAGAGGTTCGGCAAAAGCCAAGTGGTGGTCAAGATAAAGTTATTCAAATTAGTGGACCATGATGTCATCGCATCCATACTTTTTACGGTATTCAAGCACTGCAGTCCGCGGCCTAGAATTCCCACGTGCCAAACCTGCCCCGCGATTCGTCGGCGGGGGCGCAGCGTGAATCGGGGCGCGCGCGTTGGGTGAGCGCCATTGATATTACCGTCGAGAAGTGGAGCTGGGGGAGCTTCCTTCCCTTACCGTATACCCCAGACGCGCAGATACGGGAACTTGAGCATGGTAACTGATAGGGACGCGCACGTTGCGCTTCGTGATAATGATGCAGTTGCGTTGAGAGCTCCGGATCCACTGAAGAGTGAGTTCGATTGTAGCTGCGACGTCGGGAGTAGCTTTGCTGACCGGTCGTGCCGGTGTCGTGGGCGGCCCGGCCAATCGGGTCGTGGGCTTGATGGGCGCCGGGGGCTTGCGCGGCGCCGGTTGGCTGCGGTTGCTGGCAGGGTTACCCTTGTCCAGATGCGTGACGCGTAAGGCTGCTTGGACCGGGGGCTTAGGAAGGGGAAGGACCGAGGCGAAGCTTCTTTCAAGCGTCTTGAAATGTTTGGGGTGCGCCTTTTGGGCTTGGACTTTTGTTGCCGGGGATTCGGTTTGAGGTTGTGGCCCTACTCGCGGTAAAGGGTGATTTGCATCCTTCAGCCTTGTGCGTTCGCTTCGGGTCGGATCTCTGAACGGGATGAGGGTTCGGATCGGAATTCACGATGTTCTCGGTATCAGTATTGTGACCCCCATATGCGGTTCCGACTGCGAGTAAAGGTTGCAGAGCTGATTCAGGGATAGGTGAAACTAGATAAAGCTTCACAGTACGAGTCGGATGAATTCGAACAATCTCCCCGACCCACAGCAGAAATCTGACGGTGTGCGGCGCCAAGCGAAGAATGCTGTTGCCTTGTGGCGCTGGCGGTCACAATACGAGTGCTTAGCTGTCGATAATGGAATTGGACAGCGCGCTTGGGGGGGCTGTGAAGGGGGATGTACACGAAGTACCCAGCCTCTGATACGCGCGTTCACGGCTGCTGGTGCTCGCTTGTTGTCTGCTCAGGCTCAATTTGCGAGCTAGGCTGTTTTATGGCTGAGATTCGTGAAGGCTCAGATCTCATGCAGCAGATCTGGCGAGGGATTAAAGCTGACGCATTCCCTTCGATCTAGAAGATTATCAATTCATTCGAAGTTAATCAGTCATATCGTTCATCTCTTACTCCTTTAATTGAAGTCCGATAGATCCGACGTTGCGCAATCGCTCCTGAAATGGACCTCCTGAAGCGCGGCAACAACGATCATTGCACCAAGGCAACATGCTCCATCGATGATTCCATCTACCATTACCTCCCGAGCCTGGCGTCCAACTCGGCCTTCATCGCGATTTTTGCTATAACGGCCATTGTTCATTTGATCCAAGGCATTCGGTACCGAACATGGACCTTCTGCATCGCCATGGTCTTGGGCACCGTCGGCGAGGCTGTCGGTATGAATTTCATTCCTCTCGCCCTTTCTCATCCTAACGGCTCCCAGGCGAGGGCGGTCGCATCATGCTCTACTTCAACCCCTTTTCGGACCCGGGCTTCAAGCTGCAAATCGTGCTCCTCACCTTGTCGCCCGCCGCTCTCGCAGCAGGCATCTACCTGACCCTCAAGCACATCGTCATAACCTTCGGGACATCTTTCTCGCGCATCAAGCCCAACTGGTACACCTATATCTTCATCGCCTGCGACATCTTCTCCATCCTGCTCCAGGGCGGCGGCGGTGCTGTGGCCGCGACCGCGCATGATGGCGATAAAGAGATGCTTGACATCGGCAACAACCTCATGATTGCGGGTCTCGCCTTCCAGGTCTTTACCCTGCTGATCTTTGGCATCCTGGCCGGCGAGTACTTCTGGCGCGTGCGCGGCCACAAGGGCACCCTGAACGAGGCGACGGCAAAGTTGAGGGCTAGTAGGCGCTTCCGGTGCTTCTTGGGCGCAGTGGCTGTCGCGTATGTCACCATCTTCATCCGGTGCGTGTACCGCGTGGCCGAGATGTCGGGCGGCTGGGGGAATCCGATTATGCGGAACGAGACGGCATTTACGATTTTGGATTCGCTGTGAGTTTTCTTACTCTGTGACACTCGGGGCCCCAACTGATCTTAGACAGGATGTGCTCCCTTGCTGCTATTGCGCTGAACGTATTCCATCCCGGAAAGTGCTTCCAGGGCGCTATGACGGGGAGGACCAAGGTGGATGCTGACAGCGAGTCCGCTACGGATTTGAAGGGGCCGGCGGAGTCGGTTGAGATGAGATGATTGCGATACCCACAACGTTCAAGCGCATCATTGGTGTTTGTTCCTCAGCTTAGAGAGGGAATTCAGGGAGTACGGAGTTCTTGATCAATAGATGTCATCTGTTTCAATTAATCTCTTATACGTACTGTCTCATCATGACTAGTATCGTGTCATACCTAGGAGTTCAGCACATACATTTTCTGAAGTTTGGCACTGTCTTCTCCAGGATATGCATCCCTAACTATCTGCGAGCGGCTGGCCTCGTTTACTTTCGCCAATTTGCGCAATTCAGGCCAGTCGGGGTTATCCACTGCGTGAATACGCAAGTGCAGTCCGAATATCCACGGTTGGTCACCAACGGTATGTGGACTGGACGCTCCAGAATCTTGGTCACGATATGGATATCGGCATGCAGTCAGCCCTAAAGTATACACCCGTCCGAGATGGAGTTAACGAGCGATATATTAACCACACAAGCCACCAGAATATTGACCATACCAGGCTTCGGCTTCGAGGAGATATCATGACCGCTCGACTTGTCGTCGGTAAACACCGTCGGGTGGCCCGCACTCCACCCGCCCACCCCTAAGCCCTTTGCATCCTCAGAAACTGGTCCAAAATCTTGCGCAGGCGCGGGTCATCCATGCTACTAAACTTGGTAACCTCGACATGATTCAGTCCTTCCAAGTCCTGAACCTGCCAATTCGTCACCAGCTTTGTCGTCTCTGGGATGTCTCCCGACGCCGCATCAACGACCTGCAACTTCGTCAGTACCTGCCTTCGATATTCGCCTAACCAGTGACTGCTGGCGCGCGAGCACATACCCGGAACCCGCTCGTCTTCCGCGTTTCCCTCAGAGCGGCTAGTTTGAGCGCCGCATAGTGCAAGCCAGAGTACCACGCGCAGTACGCGTCAAACTCGCCGGTAACGCTCTCCAGCTCCTGCGCCGACGGCTTCAGCGCCTGGAGGTGCGCCGGGTTGAACAAAACGGACATTCCGCCGCTGATACGCGAAGCTCCCTGTACCATGGGCGTTGCCACATTGGCCAGCGCAGAGCCTTGTGACGGGGAGGCGAGCAGAATCACGCCGGCCACGGAGCGCAGGAAGGGCGTGTAGTGCGGGTTTGCCTGAACTTCAGCGTGCATGAAGCCGAGGAGCTGCCAGAGCACGCTGATGAGTATATCTTCACAAGGGCAGCATGTGGTTAGGGTTGACTGACCGCTCGCGCTAGGATGCCGCCCATGCTGTGGCCGATGATGATGACTTTTTGCGGCTGGCGCTGCACGCCGTGCCTTTCGTTGAGCGCGATGGAATCCTATCCGCAAGACACAAAAGTCAGCGTATGAACCCATGGATATATGTATGCCGGACATGCACTCGTACAGGTGTTTCACCCCGCAGGCCAACGATGGTGTTGGCCAGCGATCTGACCGCGGAGCGCACGTCCGAGGCAATGTTCGCCGTCGACTGCGCCTGCGTGTTCCAGCCCACAAGGCTGACGTCCACAGCTGCGCCGCCGTGCCCCTTGAGCCACTCCGACAGGTGATCCAGCCATCGCAGACTGCCATTTGGCTTTCCCTTCTTATAGCCGCCCCACGTCCGGGTGTTGCTCTGGAGCCCGTGGATGGCATACACCCTGAAACGAACACAAGAGTGATTAGCCTTCCAGGAGAAGATGTGCGGGGTAAGCGCTACACGTACATGTACTCTGCGCCCGGGTCCTTGGTGATGACCGCGACTTTCGGGTTCACGGAGCTCGATGCGCGCGTTGCCCACTCGGCTTCCTGTTCCGGAGTCATTACACGCTGCGAGGTTCCAGGCCCAGAACTTTGGACAGCCGCTTGAGCATAGGGTGAGGCCGCATAACCATGCTGTGGGGTTTGAGAAGCAGTTGCACCAAAGTCGTATGAAGGTTGATCCGAGGCTAACGCAGCAGTCGAGATAGCTTGCCCCTGTGTGTCTGCCGGGGTGTACGGCACTTCCGACGTTGAAGCATAGGGAGAAGCCGAATAAGTATGCTGCGGGGGTTGAAAGGCAGTTGTACCAAAGTCGTCCGAAGGTTGATCCGTGGCTAGCACAGCATCCGAGATATCTTGCCTCTGCGTGTCCACCGGCGTATACGGCACTCTCGACGTCGAAGCCACCTGCGTGTACGGCTCTCTTGACGTCGAAGCCACCTCCGTGTACGGCTTCCTTGACGTCGAAGCTACCACGCTCTGCGAACCATTGCCGCGCAACGGGGCCCGAGGCAGGCGCGTCCCGTCCGCCAAAACCCAGCGCTGCTCCTGATGGGCCCACATCCTGTGCTGCCCGTAGCTTTCGTCCCATGTCCAAGACGTGCTTGCCATGATGCGGAGCCGGGAGGCTGGGCAGGAAGAGATTTGAAGAGCCCGTGGAGATGCAGAGAGTGTACTGATAAGCTGCTGCTGAGAGCATAAGTAGGTATATATGCGCCGCGCAAGATACGGTTCTGCCTCGTGTCCAGCGCCTCGAATGCGGGGAAGGTAGTTCCCAGTGTCCTAATGGATAAACTCGCTGCCGCCTGCAGACCTGGGGCGGCCTCGTTTTTATCTCGCTACCAGTCAGGTGCAATTGCCTTGCTGCACTGTTGCATACGGCTGCGGGGTGTCATGGCAGCCTGGAATTCGGGCCGATTATGAAAAGGTGAGGCTGCAATTTTTTAGAGTCTTATTTCGATGTCATCCCCAAGCAAGCACATACGGCCATAGGTCACAGACATATACCTGTGTCCCGGGAAAATAGCCGCCAAATCCGGCGGTTTGTAACGGCGTTTCTAGCGTTAGATTTCCCCAATGCAGGCTTCCAAGAAGTCGGGCTCTTAGAGTGTTCAGTATGCCTGTTGATGGCTAGCAAATTCCAGCGGACGAATTATATGAATTAGAAAATCAAAAAAGCGGCTTACCGCGCATCGAGAATCAGCCTTCCGCTACTTTGTCTAGCTTCCGCCTCGTGCCCCTCTTGGGTCTCTCCATCGCTGCCGCCTCAATACGTCCTCCCGCATGCCGCTTTTTCGTCTCGCCTACCCCTTCGTCTCGCCCGCCTCTTCGTCTTGCCCACTTCTTCATCTCGCTTTACCCTTTGCCTCGCCTACCTTTTCGCCTGATCTCGCCCTAGCAGCCACGCTGCCCGAGCACAGACCGTCTACTTGGCTCGCGTGGGGCATTGAGGCGGGCGTGTCGGGTGCGCTGGCGGATGAGGACGGGGGCGTACGAGGGCTCGTTGCTGGGCCTGAAGTTGATTAGCGACCGTAATGTGCCGCACGAGCAGCACACGTTCGCGGCGCCAGGTATTGGGAGCGCGAATTTCGTACGGCGTGCGCGGGAGGAGCCGTCTCGGGGGGGAGGGCAGCGTACTGGTCAGCAAGGAGGTGGCGTCGGTGATTAGGCTGGCTTCCGAGGGGGAGCCAGTGCTGTGGGTCAGGGTTAGGACGTGTGTGTGTGCGCGTTCTGCGGGCGCCTAGACGAGAAGTGGAAGTAGGGAGGTACGAGGGTCGCGAACTGTATGCCCCGTCTGTCCCTCACTACGCTGCCAAACTCCCGCCCAAAACCATGACCGCCACTCCGGCATCCTCCCGAGCCCGTTTATGCTTGAGCCCTGGTCAGTCTCGATATCTCGTACAGCACCTACGACGCGGGCATAGACGACGCAAGCAGCGTAGGCGGTGCACATGGATGAACAACCGGGTATCTCCTCCAGCGAAGTCTTCGTCTATGAACTGATCAGTTGGAAGGAGAACTTGATGCCCTGTGGCATGTGGCTGTGTCTCCTCCAATCTCGTCCTCCCCTCCGCGCCCGACAGCTCACAGCCTCATTCTTGGCATTCTGCCCCGCAGGTGATCTCAGCTGGAAGCCCCAAAGCCTCGCCTTCAACCTCGAGTTGCACTCCTGCATTTTCACAAGTCCGCAATTTCTTGACTAGAATCATTATTTCCAAAATGCCACCTGCAAAGCGGGTCCAGACACGGGGCCACTTCTGTGCCTCTTCCGGCCTTTCACCACCTTCCTCCCCTGTTGCTGGCGAGACCACCACGCCTGCCTCCACTAGCAGTGTCGGCCAGACATCATCTTTACCACTTGCCCCTCAGAGAGCCACCAACAGTGGACCAACCCGCAGACTTCGTCATGAAGAATACACAATAGGATGGATATGCGCTCTCCCGATGGAACTTGCGGCAGCTCAAGAGATGCTAGATGAGGAACATCAGAGTCTCCCACAGAATGCGGCTGATTCCAACGTCTATGTGCTTGGCCGCCTCGGTGGACACAATGTCGTGATTGCTTGCCTACCCGTAGGCCAAATGGGAACCAATGCGGCAGCCTCGGTTGCTGCCCAGATGCAGTTGACATTCAACTCTGTCCGGCTCGGCCTGATGGTGGGCATCGGAGGTGGTGTGCCGAGTACAGCTGATGTACGGCTTGGGGATGTCGTCGTCAGTCATCCGTTCAAGGATCACGGCGGAGTAGTGCAGTACGACTTCGGCAAGACGACATCAGACAAGTTTGAACGGACTGGATCCCTCAATTCTCCCCCGCAGGTCTTCCTGAAGGCGATGGCAAGCCTAAAGGCCAATAACCTCCGAGAGAGAGTCGGGTTCTTACACTCTCTTTTGAAGCTCGCCCAGTACCCAAGATTTGCACGGGACAAAGCCGGGCCAGATGATTTATACCACGATACCTACAATCATGAGGGAGGACCTGACGACTGCCAGAAGTGCCGGAAAGAGTACGTGGTACGGCGGCAGCCGCGCGGCGAGGATGTTGTTGTCCATTACGGAACCATAGCCTCCGGGAACCAAGTCATGCGCGATGCCAAGGAACGAGACAAAGTCAGCACGAAGCTTGGAGGCGTACTCTGCTTTGAGATGGAGGCGGCGGGGCTCATGAACAGTTTTCCGTGCCTTGTTGTGCGGGGAATATGCGACTACTCTGACTCGCATAAGAACAAGAGCTGGCAGCCGTACGCGGCGGGGACGGCGGCAGCGTACGCTAAAGAGCTTCTATTGTTGGTTCCGCCGGCCAAAGTCGAGATGCCAGAATATCCATCCGCGCCGGCAATGCCCCTAAACTTGCCTAGGGCTGCAGGCACACCATCCAACCCATGCGAGCGGAGAAATTCGCCTTGCCTGATTGGTACCCGTGTTGAACTTCTCAAAGAGATCTACACCTGGGCTTACGGGGACAACTCGCCAAATATTTTCTGGTTGAGTGGTTTAGCTGGCACCGGCAAGTCCACCGTGGCTCAAACCGTGGCCACTGGATGTTTTGAGAAAGGAAGACTTGGAGCCAGCTTCTTCTTCTCGCGAAATGGCGCAGATGTCCGGCATGCCGGCAAGCTCGTGACAAGCATCGCAGCGCAACTTGCAGACAATGTGCCGGGGGCAAAGCGATCTCTCTACAGGGCTCTGAAGGAGCGAGATACCATCACTGAAGAGCCTATCTGCAGTCAGTGGCATCATCTCATCCTCGGTCCCATGTCGAAGCTCGAAGGCGACGCCTCCTCTACTCCGTATATCCTGGTGGTCGATGCCCTGGACGAATGCGAGGGCGAGGACGATATAGGGGAGATTCTGAATCTCTTTCATTTGCTGAAGAAAACCCGGCTCCGGCTGTTTTTAACGAGCAGACCTGAAGTGCCAATCCGGTCTCCTTTGTCCGGAATGCCAACAAGCGAGCACTTGGACTTTTTGCTCCACAGCATCGAGAAGTCGACTGTTGACAACGATATCCGCTTCTTCCTACGGCACGAGTTCGAAGGTCTAGCCCAGGGACGCTCTTTTGGGAAAGATTGGCCAGGTGAGCAAATCATCGACTTTCTTGTCCGGAATGCCAGTGGCCTGTTCATCTGGGCTGAAACCGCATGCCGCTTTGTTCGACAAGGAAAAGCATTGGCTCCCGAGAGACTAAGCTTGATCCTCGACCAAAGCCATAGTACTGTGAAAGCGCCAGAGAAGCATCTCGACGAGATCTACGCGACTGTTCTTCGCCAATCCTTTACCGACTATGAAGACGATGATGCAGAAAAGCTGCGATCCATATTGAAGGAACTGCTTGGAAGCATCGTGATCCTGTTTGACCCACTTTCCATCCGGTCCTTGAGCAAGCTACTCGGCCAGAATATGGGTCGGGCACTGGATGATCTTCACGCCATTTTGGACATTCCAAAGGAACCAGGTGACGCACTACGTTTGCATCACCCTTCATTTCGTGACTTCCTCCTCAATCCGGGAAGAAGCGGGAAAACAGGTATCTGGAGTGATGAAGAGGAGGCGCATCAAGCCCTTGCCACGAAATGCATACAGGTCATGTCTGACTTCCTTACGCAGGACATGCTTGGAATAGGTCGGCCTGGAGTACTCAAGACCGAGGTCGACAGTCATGAGGTTGAGGGCTCTCTCCATCCTGAGAAGCAGTATGCATGCCTCTATTGGATACAGCATCTTCATAAGGGTAAATCTCAGCTCAACGATGACGGTGAAGTCCATCAGTTCCTGAAGGAGCATCTCCTTCATTGGCTTGAGGCGCTTGGATGGATGCAGAAGGTTTCTGAAGGGGTTCATGCCATCATGTCTTTGGAGTCCATGATATCGGTAAGCTGGACTTAAAGAAGAGTGGGGATACTTGGCTGATACTTAGCTTAGGCGCAGAGGTGTCCCCGACTATCGGAGTTTGTTCATGACATGAAACGATTTGTCCTCTACAACCGGTTAGCCATCGAACTAGCTCCCTTGCAGACATATTGCAGCGCGCTGGTATTTTCCCCGACAGCAAGCCTTGTAAAAAGGTGGTTTCAAAGCCAAATGCCTCTGCGGATGCCCGGACTACCGCAGGTTAGGGACAACTGGGATGCTTTGCTGCATACGCTCGAGGGCCATTCGCATT